>CM074922.1:26399657-26414426 GCA_037576815.1 Pangasius larnaudii | reverse complement strand
TATATATATATATATAAAATATCTCCTGTCAATAATAATAATAATAATAATAATAATAATAGTTTAGAAATAATAATAGTTTAGAAATTTTAGATAGAAATATTTTCCAAAAATATCTTAACACTTGGTATTTTCTTTTAATCTATTCCCAAGGCACAAAATAAATAGAAATAAAATAAAACGTGATAAAACTGGTAATGATTTAAAAAGATCCTACCATGCAGGTTATCAAACTGCTTTGAAGTATTTAATTAATTTAAAAAAAAAAGATAATGAGATTATGGTTAAATAAAATTAAATAAATAAATAAAGAAAGAAAGAAAGAAAGAAAGAAAGAAAGAAAGAAAGAAAGAAATAAAACAGACAGACAAAAGTTGAAGTTCCCATCAGCCCCTTCATGATTTTTTTTATTAATACAGCAACTGAATCAACCTGAATGAAATAATTTCAATACACAATTCTTTTATCTTACACACACACACACACACACACACACACACACACACACACCAAAAACAAAGAGAAAAAAGAAAAGCAAAAAAAAAAAAAAAAATCTAATAAGAGTGACACTAAAGGAAATGGGAACTAAAGATAAATTACGTTTTGGAAATAATTTCGAAAGCAGCACAGGCACATAAACCCAAACTAACATGTTTGACACTAATAAAAATGGCAAAAAAAAAAAAAAGTACAAGATTTATTCAAAGAGGGAAAACAAATACAACAAAATGACACAAAGGTGCAAATCTGAGATGAACACAACATCTGAGGAAACGGAATCACAAACCAAATGAAATACATAAAACTTCATGAAGCGTACACGTGAAGCGAAACGCATGGGTTCATCACATCCCGTGTTGTTTATCAAACTGGTCCATAAAAATATACTTTTAACTTTTCTCAAGATCAGGAAAAAAAAAACACATCTGCAGAAATCTGCAGTAAAAGCTGAGTAGGGCACAGTAGTGTGGATTTTACATTCAAGACTTCAGCGCAGTCAGAGGAGACTCGTCGAGTGTGAAAATATAAAGTATAAAAAAAAAAGGACATGACGGGATCGACGCACAACGATTCTCTACAGATTACAACATGAACGCACGTTTATATCGATCAGACCACGTCAGACACGTCAGATCAGATCACGTCAGATCAGATCAACCTGCTGTAAAAGAAGTTTAGTAGCAGCAAATAATCAGTTCTCTCTCTCTCACACACACACAGACACACACACAGACACACACACAGACACACACACAGACACACACACAGACACACACAGACACAGACACACACACAGACACACACACAGACAGACACACACACACACACAGACAGACACACACTTTTTAAATCGTGTGCCATTTGATACGATCAGTTGTCACAATACATTTTGAGATATCGTGGTATCTTTTTATAATTTTTACAAACTGAATGGAAGCAGCTGATTTGATGTTTAAAATAAATAAATAAATAAATAAATAAATAAAAACTTCATTTTTAAAATTAAGAAAAAAATGTTTTATTTTGTTTTTTTTTTACAGACTTTTTTTTTTCTTTCTGGTGATCATATAGAGGAACACATTTTACAAGAAAACTTGATGATGGTGAAAGTGATGATGGTGGAGGTGATGGTGTGAGTGATGGAGGAGGTGATGATGTAGATGATGGTGAAAGTGATGGTGGAGGAAGTGATGGTGTGAATGATGGAGGAGGTGATGATGTAGATGATGGTGAAAGTGATGGTGGAGGAGGTGAGGATGTGAATTGTGGAGGAGGTGATGATGTAGATGATGGTGAAAGTGATGGTGGAGGAAGTGATGGTGTGAGTGATGGTGGAGGTGATGTAGATGATGGAGGAGGAGGTGATGATGTAGATGATGGTGAAAGTGATGGTGGAGGAAGTGATGGTGTGAATGATGGAGGAGGTGAGGATGTAGATGATGGTGAAAGTGATGGAGGAGGTGAGGATGTAGATGATGGAGGTGATGGTGATGGAGCACCTGCGCTGGACCTGCCGGGCGTAGTTGTTGCTGGAGGCCGAGCAGGGGAACTGTACAGCCTCACTGTGCAGCGTAGCGTTACGGAACAGATCACAGAAATTCTCAAACAGCTCCAGCAGCTGATCCGACGTGTTCTCAAACACCGCTATCACCTCTGTGCTCACCATGTTATACACCACGAAGAAAGACGGCTGAGAGAGAGAGAGAGAGAGAGAGAGACAGAGGGAGAGACAGAGACAGAGACAGAGAGAGAGAGAGAGAGAGAGAGAGAGAGAGAGAGTGAGAGGGAGAGAGAGGGAGAGAGAGACAGAGACAGAGACAGAGACAGAGAGAGAGAGAGAGAGGGAGACAGAGAGGGAGACAAAGAGACAGATAGAGAGAGAGGGAGACAGAGAGAGAGAGAGAGAGATAGAGAGAGAGGGAGACAGAGAGAGAGAGAGAGAGAGAGAGGGAGACAGAGAGAGAGAGAGAGAGATAGAGGAAGAAACGTGAGATATATATATAAAACATACAAAGAAAGAAAATTAATAAATTATACACAGAAATACATTTAAATTATAAATATAATCTTGCATATAAACATTAATATTAAATGAAGACAGTTCTTTAGTAATATTAGGCGAGTCTTCCTGCAGCGGCGAGCCTGAGGCGGTGGTGTTCGGGGGTTATTATTATGGGATGTGTGTGCGGTACCTGCGAGGGGTCGGTGACGCGGAGGGTCACCACGTCCTCGCTGGTGTATTTGATCAGCAGGTGATTCTCGTCCAGCAGCTGCATCTTCCACATGCGCAGCTGCCGCAGCTGGTCGAAGAACTGGAAGAAGCGGCGCTTTGCGGTGGCGCTGCCGTCGCGCTCGGCTCGTCTCCACAGGAACACCAGCAGCCGGTGCTTCAGAGAGCTGATGCTCTTCTCCTTATAGAGGCGCGAGAACCCGGCCGGCCCCTCCACCTGCGCCTCCGAGTACACCGCCGACAGCGTCAGCAGGTCGTCCTCGTAACAGAACCGCCCGATCGTACGCACGTCCAGGAACGTCCCCTCCGCCGTCACCTGCACACACACACACACACACACATATCACTGAATAATACACACACACACACACACACACACACACACACACACACACACATATCACTGAATAACACACACACACACACACACCACTGAATAATACACACACACACACACACACACACACATATATATATATCACTGAATAATACACACACACACACACACACACAAATAAATAAATCTATTTTACCTCTTTTACACAGAGCATGTTAATCATAAATAATGTAATAAATATCTCTGTATAACAAACATGAAAACAAAAAAAACAAAAAAAAAAAAACAAACAAAAAAAAAAAAGTTTAAAAATTAAACTAAAATAATTCAAAATCAGTCTCTTCTGACATAAGAATATTATGGAGTCCGAGCCATATTTAATATATACATTATATTAAAAAAAAAAACTAAGAATTATTTTTGATATTTAGAATAAAAATAATTTTAAAAAAGTAATAAATATGTATTAGAAAGATAAAGTAAATATTATATAATACATAAATAAATATGATAAAATATAATTCTATCCAAAAATGTTTCGTTGGAATTGGTAAATTATTCCGAATAAAAGAAATAAAAATATTGATTAAATACATAGATAGATAGACAGACAGATGGATGGATAGATGGATGGATAGACGGATAGATAGATAGATAGATAGATAGACAGACAGACAGACAGACAGACAGACGGATAGACGGATAGATGGATGGATAGATGGATGGATAGATGGATGGATAGATGGATAGATGAATGTCGCAGGTATGAAGCTCTTCATTGCTGATGTTCGCTGTTGAAAAACGGTAAATTTATTTGGCCATCCCAGTAAAGGGGTGTGGCCTCTGTGCCTGTCACTCTCACTGAAGGGGGCGTGGCCTCCGGGACCGGCTGCTACCTGAATGGGAGGCTCACCTGAAAGACGTGGATGGTCTGCTGCTGAACGGAGAGGACAGCGAGGATGTTCCTGTACAGGTAAAGTCCCTGATTATGCGACAGGATGATTTTATCACACTTGAAGGCGCGCGTGTCGCAGAGGCGTCCCGTGTGCAGGTCGACGATGTGGAGCGAGTAGTCCTCGAGCGGCGAGCGTGGGTTTGGAGTCACCGCCTCGTTGTTGCGATAAACCTCGAAGAAGTGCGGCTGAGGCTCGTCGGGCAGGTACGCTGCCGAGCCCACGATCACGTAGCGCCCGTCGTCTGTGAACAAGCTGCACTCGCGGTTCAGGTGCTCGCCGTTCGACGCCACGCTCGTTACGTGAAGCAGCGAGAAAAAGCGCGAGAACAGACGAGCTCGCACGCTCTCGCTCAGAACCTCGCCGTCTCGGGCCTCGTCATGGTCCTGGAGCAGATCCTCGGCCGCCTGGCAGCCCCGGAACTCGTAGATCTCCAGCGAGGTCTGGTCCGAGGAGAAGGCGACGAAGCAGCGGCCGTCCGGAGAGAACTTCCGCAGGAAACATGGCGGCTTCTCCACGTTCACGGCGGTGAAGTTGGGGAAGAGGTTCTGGTGGAAACAGCGGACACGGTACCAGTGAGCGCCGGCTCGGCCGGAGCTGATGCGCCGCAGCTCCAGCCTGTGCACCACGTTCTGGTTCTGAATGCGGCGCGGCTTCAGGGTCGTAAACTCGTCTTCTGAAGACGCCATGAGAGAACGTCTAGCGCTCCAGACAGAACTGAAAGTCAAGAGAAGGAGAAAAATGTACATATTTGAGAGAATCGTTTGAATCAGTTCAGCTAAAAGATTCGTTCAGATTCATTTCATTTCGTCTGATTACCTAAGCATACTCTCTGACGTAAAAATAGCCATTACGCATCTTTTATTTACAATATTTTTATACAGTCATGTTAAAAAAATGATGTTGTACTTGCAGAATAGCGAAGAGAAAACCAGCACACATTTCCCGCGATTAAAATATGCACCGATATTTTCTTACATGGTAAATATTGTACTAGCAAAAAAAACAAAAAAAAAAAAACAAACGTCTTTCTATCTACACCATGATTTATATAAATGTTTAATATAAAAAATGTGTAAAGTCATGTTTAAAGGCTGCAGCGATTAGTCTGAATAATCGTTAATGTCAAATATTAAAATGATTTAATGACATGAGGTGTTTATCGTCGAGTTGTTTACGTAAGCAATAACAGAGCACGGCGTGTGTCGCTGCACCGCACGGCACCGCGCGCAAAACTGTTCACACACACAGCGGCGCTAATGCGGCTTCAAGCCCCGAAAACAGATGAACTGAGAACTGAAGCATCCAGACTCGTCTTACAGAGAACAAACAGAGCGTCTGAACAAACAGAGCGTCTGAACAAACAGAGCGTCTGAACGAACAGAGCGTCTGAACAAACAGAGCGTCTGAACAAACAGAGCGTCTGAACAAACAGAGCGTCTGAACAAACGCGCAAAGAGTTTTAACTGATAGAAAACTCTCTCTCTCTCTCTCTCTCTCATTCCCTCTCTCTCTCAGTCCCCTTTTCTCCCCCTTTCTCTCCCTCTCTCTCCCTCCTTCTCTCTCTCTCCCCCCATTTCTCTCATCCCCTTTCTCTCCCTCCCTCACTCCCCCTTTCTCTCCCTCTCACTCCCTTCCTAACCCCTTTCTCTCCCTCTCACTCTCACCCCCTTTCTCTCTCTCTCTCTCTCTCTCTCTCTCTCTCCCCATTTCTCTCATCCCCTTTCTCTCCCTTCCTCACCCCTTTCTCTCCCTCTCACTCCCTTCCTCACCCCTTTCTCTCCCTCTCACTCCCTTCCTCACCCCTTTCTCTCACTCTCACCCCCTTTCTCTCTCTCTCTCTCTCTCCCTCTATTTCTCTCCCTCTCATTCCCTCTCTCTCCCTCTATTTCTCTCCCTCTCCCTCCCTTCCTCACCCCTTTTTCTCCCTCTCACTCTCACCCCCTTCTCTCTCTCTCTCCCCCCCTCTATTTCTCTCCCTCTCATTCCCTCTCTCTCCCTCTATTTCTCTCCCTCTCATTCCCTCTCTCTCCCTCTATTTCTCTCCCTCTCATTCCCTCTCTCTCCCCCCCTTTCTCTCCCTCTTACTCCCTCTCTCAATTCCCCCTTTCTCTCTCTCTCACCACCTTTCTCTCACTCCCTCTCTCCCCCATTTCTCTCTCTCTCTCTCTGACAGAACTTTGAATGACATTAGCAATGGGAGAGGAAAAAACAGAACCTTAAACACTGTTAGTTTCACTCAAAAAAGGAAACTCATGGCACTGCAGTCTGCACAAAGCACAGAAACCTTTCATAAACAGCACAGGGTTTAAAACTAAAGCAGAAAGAAGCTCAGTGGGAGAAATATAAACATTAACATTACATTATTACTGAATTAATGTTGAATTTATTTTAGTATAATATGTGCAGCAATTTCAGATGTTAATGAGGCCGGTTATGTCTCATGTTTACTCTGAATTATTAAGTTTAATGATGATGAACGTCTATGTGATTTAATACAGTTTAGATAAAGAGGTGGAGAGAAAGATTCAATTAATTTCCCAAAATAAATTCCTTATTTGTAATGTAAATGGGTTACTGATGTTGGGAAACGGGGAATAATGATTAGATTTGTCCTGCAGGAGAAAATTAGTAGAGTAAGGAGATGTTAAATTGTTAAGTTGTTTCTCACGTTATATAATTATTGAAAAAAAAGACAATAGCAAAACGATAAATGATATTTGTGTGTTATGAGCAACATTTAAGCCGAACAGCCAGTTATTTGATAAGCTGTCCAGACGACTCTGTGAGTGATAGACACTTTAATAAAATAATAATTTAAAAAAAGGAGAGAGAGAGAGAGAGAGAGAGAGAGAGAGAGAGTAAACTGATGTGGAAAATGTGTGATGAAAATTAAACATTAGTTTAGAAAAACCTCCACTGCTGAGCCAAAACATTATGAGCCACCTGCCTAATATGGTGTAGGTCTCCCTTGTGCTGCTGAAACAGCTCTGACTCGCTGAAGCATGGACTCCACAAGACCTCTGAAGCTGTGCTGTGGTATCTGACACCAAGACATTAGCAGCAGATCCTCTCAGTCCTGTCTGAAGCCTCCATGGATCGGACTTAGACGCTCAGATCTGGGGACCTGAGGCCACGGGGACACCTGGAGCTCTGCTCTGAAGCCCTTCTCTCGGTTCGGATGAGACAGAAAAGGCTTCGTTGCTGTCGTGATTTGATGAGTCTTGGGAAACCGGCTCCCTGTCACTGCTTCGGCGTTTGTCCCTCCTGCTGAGCAGGACATGCGCCAGTGTAACAAGATAATCACTCTTATTCGCTTCATCTGTCGCTGGTCGTAATGTTTTGGCTCATCAGTGTGTATATTATGATGCATATCGTGTATCATAGAAAAGTATCGTGATGATATTGCAATCATATCGCCCACCTCTACTCAGTCATGTGTTGCCAGATCAACTTTTTAAATGCACTGACTGGGTTTAGAGGAGAGAAAAAAATATCCAGCAATTAGTACTGCCTTTTTGATGATTATTAATGACTTATATTCTATGTTTAATATTTTATAGATCTTTATCTAGCTTATAAAGGATATCAGGACACACTCCACAGTTTAATATTTGTATTTTCTTTCTAAAGTCTCAAGTCACCGAATTTAATTGAAACTGTTTAATTATTTCTAGAAAAAGTAACTAAAGAAAAATTTTAAACAGCACTAAGCGACGTTTATTTTAAATTCTTATTGCTTATTCTCATCATAAACAACTTCATGAGCTAGTTAGCAAATAAACATGAAACTTACGTGCATTCGTTCAGCCGGAAGACAGTTTTATTTATTTATATCTGTTTTATATTCCGTGTGTCTTTCGAAATTCATGAAAAAAATTTTTAATGTACTTTTTTTTCCCTAATAAATCACGGTGCTGTGTTTATGTGCCGCTACGGCGCTGATATCGCTCAGCGCTTCCGGGTTGTCACTGCGCATGCGCACTAGCTTTATGGCTCGGGGCGGATAACACAACCGTTTCTCTCCACAGCGCCACCTGCAGGCCCGGAGGAGCGTCACACTCAAATACACTCTTAATATCAGAAATTAATGTATAAATGATGTATTTCATCAGTCACTTTAAATGACATAGATTCACTCTATCACTTTAAATTATATAGATTCATCAGATTTTTTTTTTATTGTACATAAGCACGTTTCATTTGTCAGTTCATAAAGACATACACACATAAGAGCGTTAATGTTATTAAAATATGTGCATATTGTTAATGAAATACTCTATTAATAGAAAAAAAAATTAGTTCCTTAAGGGTTCACTGGATAATTAAGCATTCTTAAGTTTAAAAAAGTTATACTTAGAACCTTTTCTATTAAAGAAACACTCCCTTAGTGTCATGGACACTAATACGATAGTGATATGATATCCAGATTAAAAAAAAAAAAGTAAATAGTGTTGTAGATAATCAAGTTTTAATTTTATACATTGTCACAATTATTGTCCAGTTAAATGCTCGTATATGTCCCGCCCTGGGAGGCGTGTCTTGTTCTACAGTAGCATCTCGTTAACCATTTATACGGATCATCGGTGTGGTTTGGGCCGTACGTCATCTAGGACACTCTTTCCCTTTTCCAGCGGGCGGAGTTTGTGTGATTTGGCTGTTTTGTGACTTTTCGGAGGAGTTTTTCCACCTTAACTTGGGGTCGTTCAACGTTGCTGATGGAGAATTCAGTCTTTGCACATTGTCTCCGTCAGTATGAGTCAGCGAAATCATTTTATCTACCATTCAGACGTGTCAGATGTCTCCTGATGACATCACGCGGCTCTGCGTCACCATCACCGACGCTGACGCTCGACCTTCGACTCAAAAACGTGCGCCTTCACTAAAAAAAGGAATGGCATCGAGTCATTTTGGATAATGTCCCGGTTACACTGGACAGACGTGGGTGACCATGGCACAGCGTTAATCCTTATACTACAGCGCCGCTGAATTCTGGACTGTGATTGGTCAGAAGGTGTCGATTCATTTTCTATAACAGCAGCTCTGACAGTAGTGCAGCTGCAATTCACAGGTTTATATTAAACTAATGCGCTTGTTGTAACATGGTATCGTTTCTATAGTAACAGCTCGTTTCTGTAAGGAGACATCTATTTAACATTTATGGAAGGAGTCTCCAGTGTCAGTGCTTCGTAACAGTCAGAGGTAAAGCTGTAATATAAATCAGCCTCAGAGAGGTAACAGTGACGCCGCTACTCAGTATAATATAGTATAGTATGAAGCAGGAGTTGTAGTATTCCCAGAAGTGTTTTATTTCTTTAAAAACGTATCACAGACTACAGTTATATGAGAAGAAGATAAGTTTTAAATAAATCTTTGCTTCACTATTGTTTGTTTGCATTTAAAAAAAAAATTAATTCAAGTTACTGTACGGTTTTAAACATTTAAAAATAAAGTGGTATGTATCTGTTCTGTAGTTTCGGATCAGACAGTATTTCAACAAAAACTACAACAAAAAAAAGACAAGTTTGTGTCATTGATTTCAATATTTCAAAATTAAAATATTTACGTAGCTAAGATGAGCTGAAACGAAAAAAAAATTATAACTCGCTAACAAAGAAGCTTAGAAATAAATTTGTTGCTATTGTCCAAACAGCTGTTCTACAAGAGATCCGACTATACAAGCCACGTCTTCTTCGTAATCAAAAGCGACGTACAGCGCGTTCCTCCATCTTGCAAGAAAAGGGGCGGAGCTTACATGCCACAATAAGAAGCGCTGCAGTCTAGATAAATAAACAGAACATCTGGAAAGAAGCTTCTAGAAGACGAGGCTGTCGGGGCGTTTGTTTTGTACAGGGTTTAATCTGAAGAGCATCAGGAGTGAATATTAAAGTCAAAAAGAGGTCTAATGCATGGTGGGAAAAAAAAAAAAAAGCTCCACCATTAACAAATTACACTGAAAAGGTGAAGAAGAGCTCCACTTCCTCCTCCTCCTCCTCCTCCTCCTCCTCCTCCTGGTCTTTTCTGCTATTGATGGAGCAAATGGACGGACGGACGGACGGATGTTTAAAACATTCTGGTGAACATTTGGATTTTGTAAATAGACCTTTTCATACGGCTGCTCAATGGGGCGCGGGTCCAATTTTCCACAAAATTATGAAATTAACACACCATTTCAAAATGTCAATTGACATCCTCCGACAAGCCTATTTCCATAATGATTATGAAAAAGGTCATTCTTTTAAAACCGAACATTAGCCATGGAGATGCTTTCATGTCAGAAAGTATTGGAGGTTTGCTGTGATTTGGCAGAGGTTATAATTTTAGGAGCAACGGGGATTTTTTTTATGTCGACTACAATTAGCAAAAAAGTCCTCGAGAACGGCATTAAAAAAAAGGGATGTCAACAGAGAAAGAGCTTCGTGTTATTAATATTTCGCACGTCAGTATTTATCTTACATACCGCCTCCATACACGTGCATACGCAAAGGATCACGTCTAACATATACAGTAACGCATATTAAACCAATTAACTAGCATTTATTAATTAATTATAAATAAACGGAGAGACTAGACTTCAAATTTTCTTCCACTTCTATTATATTGCATTGTTCCCCAATTAATTCCCAAATAATTAATAATTTAAGACTCTACCAGATTTATAATATCAGCATTGTATTAATCAAAGTTTATGAGATTGGAGCCTGCATTAAATCAGGGTTTTTGGGACATAAAAATTATTATTCTGGATATTGAATACATTGCTGTCTAACAAAGCGTCCACAGTTTTCTCTAAATATACAGCATTACGCCATGTTTTGATTTTTAGGATTTTTTTTTTTGGCATATATTAGAATAAACATGTCATTTTTTCCCAAAACAAGTGCAAAAGCTGGAGGTTTGTTTTAAATGCAAACAGTAAATTCATGATCTTTTACGTTTCTGCTGCGAATTCCAGCCTTTCGTTCAGTGAGTCAGATCATTTGACTCACCAACAAGAGTCGACTCTTTCGGCTCCTAAACGACTCGCTGCCATTTTGTTCTAAACTGGACGAAGTTTATGATATTTTGACATATTAGTTTTGAATAAATGATGACATATTGGATGTAAGTCAAGTGTTTGAGCGTTATATCAAATCAGAAACATGACCGAAGAAGAGCTTCACACTCTGTTTGGACAGAACGAAGACGTGAAAGTGTTATTTTATTTAAATAACATCACCAGAATGCTCTGGAAGCATTTGGATTAAATTACACTGCAAGAGCAACGACATTTCTTACATCTCCAACATAAATGAAAAAAAAAAAAAAAACAGCTCATAAATATGAGTCAGATCTCAACGAGTCGAATTAAAGAGTCGACTCGTTCATGAACGACACTCGACTATATTATTGTGCATATGAGAACATTTTACCACCTTGATGAAAGAACTGTTTAGAAAAACCGCATGCATTTAAAACTTTTGAAATATTTATTAATATTTCATTAAACATATTTTTTCAGGTTTAAAGACGAGCGCTCGTGTTTAGACGCTACTGAAAACCCCTGCCTCAGATATTTCTAGAGTGCAGGAAATCGTCTTAAGTAGCTGCGTAACACGACTCTGAACACGAGGAACTTTCCCTGCGTAATTCCTGAACTCAATCTAAATATAGCCCAAAGGTAGCTAGCTAATATACGCAAAGCTAGCTAGCAGAAACATTTTATCTTGTTTAGATTGTCAGGGTCAATTTATACCATGCGCTTTGCACGATAGCAAGATGCTAGCTAGCTTAGTTTTAAGGTTAGTGTAGTTTTAAGGTCTAGCGTAAAGTAGAAAGCTAACACGTAGAAGTAAGAAGAAAAAAATGTGTGTTGTGTAGAAATGGGATTTACATGTATTTTAATTTTGTTATGGCACACAGCTATAAAATATGATAATAATCATGTTAATCAACGTTTTATCACGTGATAGCTTTGATTGCTATAGTAATATCTAATATGATTACAATTTTATACACTCACAGGTTTGTTCAATTTTTGCATCTTGTATCTTATACACCACAAAAACATTTTTAGATCAGCGGCTGGCAAGATTTTATTTTTTTATTTTTTTACTTTTAAAGCCAAAAATGAATTTTTAACAATGTGTTTTAATAAGAATAATAATAATGAAGTTCAGGATTTGAACACTGGTTTCCTGCCAACATTATCTTCCTGCAAACAAAAGTCTAATACTCCATGTTTCCGCTCTGCCATAATGCTCTCGTCTCCAGTCCATTTTCTTCCTGGTCCCTGAGAATATGAAGTGCGGAGTGAAAAGAGAGAGAGAGAGAGAGAGAGAGAGAGAGAGAGAGAGACTCGAGGGTTAAAGCTTTAGAGTGGAGCTGAAATAGTGCTTCGGTAATTCTGATGAAGATCATCAAAAGCTACGGCATCAGGTAAAGTCTCATTATTGTCCGAAATTCATTTAGTGCTCTTTTCTTCAATATGGGTTTTGAGTGCTTGGAAATTGAAAAAAAAGAAGAATGAAGGAAAGAAAGAAAGGCAGGACGGAGCCCAGAAGGAAGCCTGTACGGCCTACTTGGCCTTGAGAGTATGATAATGGCTCTGTACCCAATTATCCTGACCCGAGTATGTCGAGACCGGCTCGCTAGAATTATATAAGTTGTAATTTGCAAATGGCATGCTGTGACCATGAACGACGAGAAGGAAAAAAACATCCCGGTTAATGTAATACGTCTGAATTTGGAGTGCTCTCTCTCTCTCCCTCACTCTCTCTCTCTCTCTCTCTCTCTCTCTCTCTCTCTCTTGAAGGTAAGGTGCTCGAGAAATATGTATAAGATGACAGCATGAGCTTCGGTCCTACAGTTTCCCAAATAACAGGCTTTCATTCTGTGCTTCTTTTTTTTTTTGTTGTTGTTGTTTTTAACGTGATTCATCGTCTTTCCTTTTAGGCCATTTTTTTCCCTCTCATTTCTTCACAGAACCCTCGTGGCCCGCTCGGGCTTTTAGCGGCCCTCGGCGAAGCATTAAGAGCCGAGAAGCAGGAGCCTACTTGAGCTCCATTTGCTTACTCTCACCTAACTTGCTCTCCATCAGCCTCGACCCTTCACCCTTCCGCTCGAACAATGCGCCGTCGTCTACGAGGACCCAGGAAGCCCATCTCCCCTCGGTTAAAAAAGCCTGAAGTGTCCTCCAGGCTGTGTTTTTTAAAACATAAACCTGCAGAATTAGACGTAATCGAGCGCTAATTCTGGTCTGCACATTTCAAAGACTTTATCATCATCATCATCATCATCATCATCATCATCATCATCATCCTGGTGCTGGTTGGACCTGTAATTGGACAAAAAAAGGTTTTAAAAGGTTGCTTTTTGCAAAGAAAAAAAAAATGGATTATCGTTTCTGAAAACCTACGCCATTAAGAGCTCGCGTTTGACATTTACGAAGAAACTTTTAAAACTTCTCCGTACAGAAAAAGGCTCGGAAAATGAGCATGACGAAAAACTACGTCTGTTCTCAGATAACACAATTCAGGATTCACTTCACATGTCAGTTTCACACGCGGGGTTTCATCTTTCACGAGTCATTTATTTTTTCACACATGCTGTAGGTCGTGCGGTTTTTTCCCCACAACGGATTTTTTTTCCATGTGATTAATTATTTTTTCAAAGTTCTTTTTTTTTTTTTTTTTTTACAGTTATTGTGTTTTTAATTTTATTTCAAGTGATTTTTTTCCCCAGATGATTCTTAATTTAACATTTCACATGTAGGACATGTGGTGTTATTTGGATTTTTTTTAATGATTCATTTATAAATCACACACTATGTGTCGCAGTTTTATTTTTCCCCCTGCATTTTTTTCCAAATGATTTGTTTATTTTCACATTTTCTTTTTTTTTAAACATGTTTTTTTTTTCCACTTGAATCATTTATTTTCACATTTAAATTTTTTTTTCATATGTCCAGGCCGTCTACTTTTTATTATTCATTTCAGTGTCATTGTCAAATGAGTTATTTATTTTCAAACGTTCAATTTTTTCCACACAAGTGAATTTTTTCCACATGATTCACAACTTCTTAACCTTTCACATGATTTTTTTTTAAAAATCACACACTTCATTTATTTCATTTATTTTTTCACATAAATGTCGTGTGGATTTATTTTCCACATGATTTTTTTCTTCATTTATTTTCAAATGCCAAATGACTTGTTTATTTTCCACGTGTAGGTCTCACGGTTTTATTTTTCACGTGATTTTTTTTCCCACATGATCTGTTTATTTTCAAATGTTAATTTATTTCACACACAGTGCATGTGTTTTTATTTATTTATTTTTTTCATATATATAGGCCATGTGTTTTTGTCTTCAATATCTTTCTCTTCTTGTTTAATGAACTTTCACACTTATTTCTTGGGCCATTTTGCGTCCACAGCGTGTTTGAGGTTCACCTGCACATTTACAATGAGGTTCAAGTCACTTACAATTCAATTCAATTTTATTTAGATAGCACTCTTAACAGTGGACAGCACAAAGCAGCTTTACAGAAATAAATACGCTCAACTTAAACTAAATCAAAATAAATGGTAAATGTGTGAATTTATCCCCATTATGAGGTATGTTTTGGGATCATCGTCCTGTCGGAGGTTTCTTGTCACATTAGCGTCCAGAATTTGTTGATATTTGTTGATAAGGACACTGAATACATTACTCTGTATTATTTGCACTACTGCCACTTGGTCACTTTCAAACAGAACTGCGTACTG
>CM074922.1:26372285-26389296 GCA_037576815.1 Pangasius larnaudii | reverse complement strand
AGGTCCCTGCAGGACATCTACACCAGGTTCCTGCAGGACATCTACATCAAATCCTTGCAGAACATCTACACCAGGTCCCTGCAGAACATCTACACCAGGTCCCTGCAAGACCAGAGCAGGAAAGATCTCAGAGGATCCCACACACCCCAACTACAGATTGTCCTGATGGCTGAGGTCCTGAAAACTCCTTCGCAACCACATGTCCAGGACCGAGGAACTAAGGAGGAGCTTCAGAGCTTCCCCAAGCCATCAGAACCATGAACTCATGACCACCAACTCCCTCTAGTTCCTCTGCACATCATTAAAAAGACTAGAAAAGACTAGCATACATTCACAGCTCATGTATGCTAACTAGCTAATGGTTATTGGCAAAACGGTGCTAAAATTATATATACTCCCTGTGTCTAGTAAATACAGCTTGTTTTATGGCTTCTTTATGTTAGCAAGCTGATTGTATTAAAATAATAAGAATCCAGTCAACTCTCTTTGTTTAGAAATGATCGCTAATACACCGGCTTGTAGCTAGCTAGCTAGCTGAACAATAGAATAATCTGTATCTGTTTAGAAATGTAGCTTATTTGATTAACCAGCCACTATTTAGTGCGTCCTATTACACATCGCTAATAAACCACCTTATAGCTAGCTAAAGGAAAAGCAGAAATAACCTGGGTTTGTTTAAAAAGGTAGTTTGCTTATCTTTGGCTAGTTAATGAAATAAACTACAGTGAGTCCTAATACACATCGCTAACACAGTCTAGCTAGCTAGCCGAAAAGAAGACATAACCCGTGTTTGTTTAATAAGGTAGTTTATTTGATTAAATAGCCACTGCTAGTGCATCCTAATACACATCACTAACACACTGTCAGCTAGCTAGCCGAAAAGAAGACATAACCCGTGTTTGTTTAATAAGGTAGTTCATTTGATTAACTAGCCACTGCTAGTGCTTCCTAATACACATCGCTAACACACTGTCAGCTAGCTAGCCGAAAAGAAGTCATCATCCGTGTTTGTATAATTATCCACTTCCAGTGTAACCTAATACACGTTGCTAATGCTCCATCTTATAGTTAGTTCGCTGAAAAGCAGAAATAAAGGTAATTTATTTGATTGACTAGCCTAGCCGCTGCGTGCCTGATGCTTTACTGACAAGCCTTATGAAGGTTTGAGTCTTTTACAAGAGCAAAATAACCCATCTGCTGCTGCATTCTTTTAAACTTTAGTTCAGGATTAATTTTTAATCTTGCATGGGTTCATTTATTTGTTAAATAGCAACACAATCATGTGTTAGATGGATGGAGGAAGATGGACCAGTTCCTCAAAGTTCCTCTGGTTTTCCACTCAGAACAGGAGTAAAAAAAAAAAAAAAGTACTTAGCTTACGATAGTGAATAATTCACAGAAACAGGAAGTACGTAGACACAGGGTAAAACCATTTCCGCTAAGCCTTACCACTGATTGTTTACCACAAAAACATCAGCGTAAACCTTCACAGCAGCGAAGGTTTCCACGCTAAACAAAGGAAGAATTCGTTCACGCCTCCTGAGCAACGTTAGCCGACGTTAGCATCGACGATGAGTCGCTGATTGTTTACCACATTTCATTTCGAGTAATCTCTTTACATAATGATAAAATTGTGGTGCAGTGAAAGAGTTAGCAAAACATCTATCACCTAAAAGCCGGAAGTTTTAATCAGAAATTACGATTTTTGTAAAAGAGGTGATGGTTTTAATCACGGCTTTGTTAAACCACGTTTAAAATGATTTGCTCGAATGTGTTAAATAACATTTAATAAAACATCAATCAACAAATTAACGACTTGTTGATTGTTTAGTTACGATTATAATAATTACTGTTTGTCTAATTCTTGTTTGTGGTGCAATCCTATTATTTAATTAATTAAAATGTTTATAATTGAAAACTCTTAAAATATCACAGTTTGGGTTACGAGGCCTGTCGTAACCATGGCAACGCAGCACCTCGAATCCCGCGCGGCTTTTATTTTGAAGGATTTTTTTTTTTTTTCTCTCTCCCCCAAATCCCCCTCCCCACCCTCCACAAAACCCGCCCCCGCCCAGTCCTTTTCCCCAGCCCTTTGTCGGCGCGGTGACGTCACGCGTCATGCTGCGCTCTGATTGGCCGCCAGTGGGGACGCAGCGGATCTTTAAAGGGGCCGCAGGCAGCGGAGGCGCAAAGACGGAGCTCAAGCATCTCCATCTCATCCAAACCCTCTCCACCTCTCTCCATCCCTCCATCCCTCCATCCCTCCATCTCCGGGCACTCCAGCAGAACGTAAGACGTTTTCTAAAAATCCTCTTTCTTTATATAAACATTAATGAATGTTCTTTTCTTTGTGCTTCGGTGCTGCTTGTTAAATGCTTAAGAATAAGAGAAGAGGGTGTAGGCTTTTTTTTTCTCTCCTTATAATGGTGTCATTATTATTATTATTGTCATTATTACTATTATTATGAATTTAAACTTGTTTTCTGAACTCTTAATCAATCTGATGGCGTTGTTCTCTGCATCTCAGACAGCATGAGTATTTTTTTTTCTTTATTTATAGGATTTATAGGATAAATGAAATAATAAGAATCTGAATCAACAGTTAACCTTCTGATGTATTTTAAAAAAAATACAGAGAGAGAGAGAGAGAGAGAGAGAGAGAGAATGTGGTCAAGACATGGATTTGGAATAGAGAGCATTATATATATATATATATTTATTTATTTATTTTAATTGTTTTTAATATTTATTCTGAGGTGTGTGTGTGTGTGTGTGTGTGTGTGTGTGTGTGTGTGTGTGTGTGTGTGAAGACTCAACCCAAACTTACTGACAGAGAGATGTTAGGAATATCAACAGGTACACAGCAAAGAGACGAGAGACGAGTGTTAGATAAACACCTACAGAGAAATATAACTCTGTACCACAAGAACAAATTCTTAACTTCTTTATATCGTTATATTTTACATTTATAAACCCTAAAAAGTCATTAAATACAAATGAATGAATGAATGAATGAATGAATGAATGAGTGAATGATGTGAGAATTAAATTTAACACGGCAGGTCTTAAGTCTGAAATGATTTACATTCTTACATTTCTTTACGTTTCCTAACCCTGAGACATTTATTTAATACAGAGCTATAAAATGCACGCTTACCTTCTGCAATAAATACAAATAATTAACGATTAATTAAAGATATTAATTAAGAATAAACTTAGGGTTAATTCAGCACTTTACATCTGAAGTCTTACCTTCTTTAGGCTACATTCTTCCATTTTACATTTCTTAACCCTGAGGATTTTATGTGTGTGTGTGTGTGTGTGTGTGTGTGTATCTCTGCACGGTAAGTGTGTAGTTAAATACAAATAAATAATTAAATTAATTTATTAATAAATACTGTGAAAGTGAACTCAAGGCTGTACGTCTTAAATCTTCACCTTTATAAAAAAAATTATAAAGGTTTTTTTTCATACATAGAAATATATAACTCTATTTCAATCTAAAAAAAAAACTAATGAATAAATGAATGAATTAAACCGTAGATCTTAATTTTAAAAGCTTTTTAAATTCTTACATCGTAACATTTGGTATAAAAAATTTTCCTCGTCCTTGTCTTTTGTACCTTTAACTTTCTTCAGACCTGATTTTTTTTTTTTTTTCTTCTAAAGTTTCTGAAGTTTTTTTTCTCTTCACTCAAAGCCTTGACGAATGACAGATGTAAATAAGAAAGCTGTATTTTAATTTCCTTCCTGTTTTTATAGTATTCGTATTTTCCGCCTCTTCGTTTACGCATTTCGGTGAAGCAAACCCTGAGTCGTGTGACGTGCGGCGTGAAGGACGCGGCGCGTGAAGAGGTTACGAGACACGTAACTGGATTGCGATACGTTTCTGCGTAGTTAAAGCTTTAAAGGCGCTTGATACGCATCAGTCGAGCTAAAAGAAACATTCGAATACTAAATGATATTAAAATAAGAAGCTGTTTGTTTGGAAGAACACGAAACTAAAATGGCGACCAGTTCAAACGTAGAACATGGAGATTGGAGCTCTAAGAAAAGAAACGTTTTAAAAGTATATTACAGTGTAATAAAAAAAAAAAAGGAGAAAGGAAAAGAAATTGTGAATTAGTCGAAGCTCCACAGTTTTGGCCTGTGCACTAATTCTTCAGTCGATCTGTGTATCGAACATAACCGCTGTGTGTGTCCTCGTGTCCACTTTATTTCTTTTCCAGACGTGGTATAGATTAGAGTTGACGCGTCCCTCCAAGACCCATAATTCCCCAGCTGTGTGTTGACCCAAATGACTACAATTAAGGCTGAAGAGCTCTCTATTATAGTTATCCTCGGTTAAATCCAATAGCAAAGCGCCGCTCTGCACCCCGATGTCTTTTCTGTCGCGGTAATCGTGTAGAGAGAGAGAGAGAGAGAGAGAGAGAGAGAGGGAGAGAGAGAGAGGGAGAGAGAGAGGGCTTTCTGATGGCCTTCCCTCAGGCTTTAACTCCCATATATTCCACTGTTTAATGAAATTGCCTGAGCCAAACCCCAACACCCTCCCTCAGGGTCGAGCTCAGTGTGTGTGTGTGTGTGTGTGTGTGTGTGTTTATTTCAGTCCCTCTGGACATTTTTAAAAAAAATTGTTTTTAAATCAACACTATGAGGGCTAATTTACATCCTTACAGCTCCCCATGGTTGACTTGATTTGAATCCCCGCCCCCCCCCCATAATATTAATTATATTTTTTTCTTTTCTCTGTTTCTGTTTTTTTTTTTTTTTTCAATCACTGTTCACTAATCGTTATTCATTTTCACTAAACCTAATTTATTTTTAAGTTAGCGGAATTGTTTACCTTGTACTCCCGATTCACAATGTCTTTCCAATTACCTGTTTGTTTTTTTTACGTAGATATTAACGTATTATACATCGAGACAAAATATCACGCCGAATAATTTCTAAACCACCAAATAACAACAAATTTAGGAAATGTTGCCTAATATCACTTTTATTACTTAAAATGTGAGAAATGTTCATGTTTTTATTCTATACTTTTTTTTTAGTAGTGGTCAGAGACACTTTATAAAAAGAATTTCTTACACATTTAGAAACAGAAATTGTGCTAAACTGGAGTTTTAGGTCTTGTGGTATAAACGTTTGTCACGGTTGAATTTGAGCGATGATTTGTTTGTTTGTTTATTTGTTTGTTTATCGTGACCTTGGAAAAGAAAAAAAAAAAGAAAAAAGAAACCCACCCATACAGCAGGTCCTTTTCTCACAGAGGAGCTGTGATCCTTTAGAGAGAGCGAATCAGGGTTTTAAAAAAATATATTATTATTATTTTTAATGATGTTTTTTCTGACGCCACTTCAGCAGCCTGTATATCACTGACAAGACAAAACGTGCGTCTCTAAGGGTCCTATCTTCGAATTTCAGCACAGGACATCAGAAAAACCCGCATGAGAATGTTATAAGGACGCTGTTGTAAAGACAGAACAGGATTTAGCAAGTTTTGAGAAAGTGCTAACGAGAGGTTTCCTCATTTGCATAATTTATGAAGCTGATCTGTTCGAGCTAGCGTTAACAGCTGTTGCTTCACGCTGGCATGAATTAGCCTCGAGGTGTGTGTGTGTGTGTGTGTTGGCTTTTTCCTCTTTTTTTTTTTTTTCATTTCCAGCACTTCGGACAGCACCCAAAGTCCTCGCAGAGAGGAAATGCTAAATATTAATACATACCAAGATGTTTAGTTTTTTTTTTTTGGGAAGGAAAAAGCTGCAGTAAATATTAGCATCCTGTGTTTATAGAAGTGATATGATCTCTTATTGAGCTCTGTAAGGAACGTTTATATATATCTATATTTTTTATTATTAATATTCTTATCTATAATATTATAATTGTTTTCATGTATGGTTGAAAATGTTTCCTCAGAGAAATTTACCCACATAGTAAAAAAAAAAAAAACATGCTAATTTTTTTTTTTACTTTTTCGTGTCATTTAAAATGTAAACTTCTTGTTTTCAGATTGTTGTATTTGACCTTGAAACATTGAAACAAAATTTCCTGAAAGTTCCTGTAAGAGTTTAAAAGGCTCCAGAAAGTATTTTAAAAGTAAAATAATAATTATAATAATATTTTTTTTTATTTAAAAAAAGCCCACACACCAGATCAGACAGCTTTAGTCAGGACGTACGATAGGAAGCTGTTAAATCCCGAGCTATTCGCGCTTTTGCTGCTTCCATGCAGCCACCTGTTACGTGCCGTTTTCCGAAAGATCGTCTTCGCGTCAGCTTTCTGTCGACCGCCATATGTCTCAGCTTTCTCAGAGCTGCAGAATAAACACATCACAGCTGGAGGAATTATAAACCTTCCTGCACAAATTTCATGCAGCTTCAATCAAATCTGTTGCAGCTACAAAAAATTAAATACGTCAAAGAATTTAACTAACAAACTAAAACATTCAAGAAGGAGATAAATATATATATATATATGTATGTATATATGACAAAGGTGAAATGGACAGTCTGCTTTTATTTATGTTTTATTAAGAATAAAAAAAATAACGATTAACTAAAAATGAAAGAAATAAGGAAAGTAAGTAAGTAAGTAAATAAATAAATAAAAGCTACAGTCTGGGCGTGAAAGAAAGAAAGAAAGAAAGAAAGAAAGAAAGACGCTGAAAAGAAAACTGAAGGAAAGTGTGCAGGTAGTTGGGTGGATGGATGGATGGATGGATGGATGGATGGACGGATAGATTGACATTAAATAAATAAATAAATGTGTGAATATATAATGGAAGAATGCAATAAGTGTGCATGTAAATAAAATAATTATTTAATATATAATGTGAATTAGTAAATACTGTGTGGAAACATGCAGAAAGAAAGAAAGAAAGAAAGAAAGAAAGAAAGTAGTGTGCATGTAAATAAATAAATAAATAAATACAACGAGCTAATAAATACTATGTGGGGGGGGAAACATATAAAATCGTGAACAAACAAACAAAAGAAAGAAAACAAACAGATGAATTAATAAATAAAATATGAATTGTTCATTTATTTATTCATTAATGGGAAAAATTTCTTAATAAAGTAGCTGTTAATAAGGAAAATAAGCAATGAAGGTGAAGAGGGAGGCTACGTTACTCGTGCTCGATGACGGTTAGCTAGATTTATAGCTACGCTAACAGCGGAAAGCTTGTACTGCATTGTGTTTGCAAATGAGCAGCAACAAGCATGAATGGCACGGCTGTAGCCACGCCCACAAAAACGATGACGATAGCAATGCATAGCAAAGCATAAAGTGCTAACCGTTAGGTGGAATTTATGAATTGTGGACTTCGGTTGTTCGGATGCAAACAAGTTGTGAAAAACATTGTTGCTAGGCAACTGGGGAACGCTATGGATCCTGAGCAAATGACTGAGGTTTTAAAATCTAGCTAGCTAACACATGGCGGTTAAGTCTTTTTTTTTTAATATCAACAATGTGACAAAAGAAATGAGACAAAATCGTCTGGAATATAAACTTTTCCCTCAGATGTGTTGATAAATCACTAAATAAAGACTCTGATTAAAATCAGACTTAGCAAATACGACTGTTTACCAGATACAGAAGTGGACCATTCGTATCGAATCATCTCATGATTCATGATTAAACACATACGTGAAAGACTTTAATCTGAAGGAAAACTAAAAACTCTGCACGCTTAAGGGAAACAGAAATTAGCCTGCTAGCCTAGCAGTGTTGCTAGCACCCGAAAGTGAGTCAGCGATTCTGGAAACCTAAAATATCAAAAGTAATTGATATTTATATAAATGTAATTGATATTGATGTAAATGTCAATGACAAAAATTACTCACGTAGGTGAAGTAAGAGCTGTTTTGGTTAGGATTCTGACTAGCTGTGTAGCTGTAAAGCTAAAGCAAAATGCACATTCAGCTAGCACAAGTTGTTACAGTAACTAGCATCTCTGGGTGTTTAACTAGCTGTTCTTGCAGCGCATGACAGGAAAAGTTTGGTGGTAGTTTTGTTGAGGAAATTGAATTTATGAGGTCAGAAATGTTATTTTCTGAAATAAGACCGTCTAAAGTGTGACAGAAACAGAGACAGACAGAACCGTAAGCTCAACACAGCTAGCATGCAAATGGCAGCGTATGAGAGATAACAGAGGATTAGCCGAGCTGGATGATTCCGAGTGCGGCTCGTTCGGTCACTTTTCCTCATCAGACGGTGACAGCTTCGTGTTTTTACACATTTTCACGCAGGGGGGAAAAAAAAAGAAAGAAAGAAAAAACCCACACACTTGCCGAAATGGCAGCCCAAATGGTTGAGCGCGTGTGGCGCTCCGAAATCCTTTTAGAGCAGGTGTTCAAACAAGCGGGATTAACGTAATGAGATGCAATTACATGCAGCTTGGTTACTGTTGCTCAAAGTCCACAGTCAACTTCTGGAGAAAAAAAAAAAAAACAGAAAAAAACAGAGCAGGACTCGATTCGCTTTATAAAACACGACGTGTGCACTTTTTGATAAAACACACACACACACACACACACACACACGATACTAAATCTACACACACGGCAAACAGAATGTAAAAGCGAGCAGCCTTCAGCGGCCATTATCTTCTTCCTCAACAGATGTTCTTGTGATTGCTGGCTCGATTTCAGCGGCAGGCGAAAAAAAAAATAAATACAAAAACGAACAACTGTACATGGAGAAGGACCTTCTGTCGATCGGAGATAGCGAGTGTTTAACATAGAGACTTTACTTTCAGGCACCAGTAGGTTTGGATAATGCTGATTTCTCTCTCACACACACACACACACACACACACACACCGTCTCTCTGCATGTAATAAGCTTTTTAATTTAGTTTTTTTTTTTTTTTTTTTCAATTGAACGCCGAACCTTGAGGCAAGGACGATGTCATTTCAGAAGTGTAGGTGTTACATAAATACAGTCTCACAGTTATTTAATTCACTTTCTCAATCTAACACACTCTCTCTCTCTCTCTCTCACACACACACACACACACTCCTCTAACAGGAAGCATGGACGCTTTACGACATTTAAACATTACAATCTGTTTCAATTTTTTTTTATCGGTTTACTTGATTACCTCAATTGTTATCTTTTTTTTTTTGAAAATAAGCGATTATGATTATGCTTTAATACTTGAAAAATGCATTTATATCATGGCTACACAATTACTTTTGTTTGGTTTTCACCATGGCAACAATCATAAATAACTGTTTAAAGTTGTTTTTTAGTGAGTTTGCACTTCACTAATTAATTAATAAATTATGCAAAAAAAAGAATATTGTTAGGCTACAAAATGCTTTTTTAATTAAAAGTAACCAGTTTAATCAGTAAACAGAGCCAAGTAACACCCTCTGAGAGGTAACCGTGGCAACAACTGTACATGGTAGCTACAAATTTACAAGGAGCTAGCTAAAAAAAAAATCATTGCATTAGATATCGCCATCTGCAAATCATTGAAATGAGGACTCTTGTGATACATTTTGTATATCGTGGGAATGTCTCTGAGTATTATGATGAGATAAATACGAGAAAATAACGAAAAAAAAAATGTCTGAACATCAGAAAATAACAAACAAGCCAATGACGCATTGATAAGTTCTGCTACTCTGACTTTGGCTGATTTTTATCTTCTCAGTCTTTAAAAACAGGGGCATATTTTATGCATGTTTTAGCCAAATAATATAAAAATAGCAACTCATGCTATTAAGCTAATACATTTCTACAGATCTACGTCGTTCAGCTACGAATTTTTTTCACGATTGTTGCCATGGCAACATCTCAAAGTGCGCTGTAATTTCACCATATTGACTTTCTTTTCCGTGAACCTGATTGGACCCTGTTCTGGATGTAAAACAGTGTAATGAGCCCCGGTTATGATTCCTCAGGTGTAATAGATAAAAGTTCCCAAATAACATGGTTCTGATTACGCTAAGCTTAATTTCTGTCCAATTTTTAAAAGAATGTCATGTTTTATTTCATTCAGAGCATGAGAGCATCACTGAGATTTAAAAAAAAAAAAAAAAAAAGCTGTGTTGATATTAATATAAAATTTAAAGCGATTTATTTAGTAGCAGATTTAGTAGCAAACACTAAAGGAGGAAGAATTCGGTCACTTTGGAAGTCAGAGAGAGATATTTTGATATTACGTCCATTAGGATGTGGCATAAAATTATCTCACGGCTACACGATTGCATGTGACGGGCGGCGATTAACGTAACGGTTTTACCATAAATTAAAAAATTAATGCTTTTATCATGTCACTATGGCAACAATCATTAATAACTGTTTTGTATTTTTGCGCATTGCTAATCACAATACAGGAAATAGATATTTTTCAAATTAAAAGCAACCAGAAAAGAATGAGATAATGTCCTTTGAGATGTAACCATAGCAACAATCGTCCCTGTTTATGATGCCTCAGGTGGTTTTTCTGAACGTGGTTCCCAAGTATTAGGCAAAATTTCCCAAATGACGTGATTTCCAACATTCATTAAATTTATACTAAGCTTCACCTGTGTTTGAAAAAAAATATATATATACATATGTATATTTTATAAATAGAAAAAGGTTCACATACATACAACGTCATGCGAGGAGCTTTGAATACAGCTTTTTAAAACCGGAGAATGTCGAAAATTCCTTTTTAGAGAAGCCATTTTCATCATAATCACCAACAAATCAAGAATAAATATGAAATAAACCTATATCTGTAACATGAACACTGTTAATTACAGTTCAAAAACCTGCTAATCAGTGTGTCATTTATTACAAGATTGTAATTGTAAGATGTTTCTCTCTTCCAATTTTATCCTAAAGCATCTGAAAAAAAAAAAAAACTGACTATAATACTGTATTGTAGGTGGATAAAGTCATGTGAACACTGTTGCTAGGCAACTAGGAATGGAGGCTAGCTAATAAATGAGCTAGTGAGTCTAATGATGTAGTTAGCTAGCTTGTCATGTTTTACAAAAAATATTTTTAAAAAAGGTTAATGAGAGTGTAAACTAAACCATAATGTTGGAAATATCAACATTTCTCTCAGATACGTTGATAAATTGTAAAGAAAACACTCCGTACGACTAAAACGACACTTCACTTACACTTAGCATTGAGCGCTAAGCAATTAACCATTATGAGAAGAGTCATTATAGTTAGAGGTGTTAAGGAAAAAGTGTGTGAAATAAAATAACATGCTAATAATAAAAATATGAGCAACTTCATCTACACAAAGACTCAAAACCTAAACTCTGAAATTAGCTTTACGCAAAACAGCCACACCATTGTATCGATCTTAAACATTCTGCGATTTGTTTGTTTTATCGTATCACTCACATCGAGCCAGATAAAGCGTTTACGTTGAACTTTTTCTTGTTACAAGAGTGTCCCGCAGTGTGCAGTTTGTCCTGCTGAACAAACAGTCCATTAAGGAAGTCTAATGGTTTCCATCACAGTAATGGGAATTGTCTTAATTAGCATCAGGAATTCTGTGGTTATTGTTAAATACCACCAGAACCCAGAGCAGCCTTCTTTCATAGGGACATGAGTACCATTAAAATAAAAATTAGGGTAAAATTAAAAATTAAACTCCCATTACAAACCACTAAAAACACATCAGGCACATCAGTGCAAATCTCGATTGGTTTCTACTGTGTAATTATACATTATTCCTGTCTAAAGATTAAACGCGGAAAAAGAACAAGGAACTGTCTAGAACTAAGATCACGAAAACTAAGAGAAACCGAATATATAAAGCTAAATAAAATATCACTAAAAGTAAAAACTGTAGAATAGAAACCAGTCAAATTCGATTAAAAACTAACTAATAGTAAACTGAATTGAAAATTGTAAGTCATTTAAAGAAAAAAAACAAATGTTTTATTTATTATTTTAAAAAATGTCATACCATAGTTACAGTTAATGTTCTGTGAAACCTGTATTCGCTTACGTTATAGCAGCTATAAACATTCCTTCCCTCACCAGCCTCTCTTTTTTTTCTCTTTCTCTTAAAACAAAAAAAAAAAAAACGCAGCTTGTCATGTTACTGCGAAACCGCAAAGCGAAACATGTGGAAAAGTTACAGCTTTACCTCTGACTGTTACAAAGCCCTGACACTGGAGACTCCTTCCATAAATGTTGAAAAAGAAAGAAAACTTCACCAAATCAATGATTATTTTTTTAACGCGTCCACTTTACAAGTCCCTGTGAATGAGCTGTTACTATAGAAACGCAGCTGCACTACTGTCAGAGCCGCTGTTACAGAGAACAAATCAACACTTTGTGACCAATCAGAATGGAGAATTCAGCAGCGCTGTGGTGTACGGGACAACGATTAACACTGCGGGGTAGTGACGAGAAACAGATTTAAATAAGAGAGAGAGAGAGAGAGAGAGATGGAGAGATGGAGAGAGAGATACACTTATGCCTGCACACACACACACACACACACACACACACTCACATAAGCACACACACTTGTGCACATGAATGCTGTGTATATTTATATATAATGTTTATTCATTAAATGGAAACATCACTTCATCTCTCTCTCTCTCTCTCTTTGTCTTTCTGTCTTCCTTTCCCTGTGTCTCACTCTCTGACTTTGTCTCTCTCTATCTTTCATTCTCTCTTTATCTTTCTTTCTCTTTCTGTCTCCTTTTCCTTGTCTTTCTCCTCTGTCTATCGCTCTCTGACTGTCTTTCTCTCTCTATCTTTTAGTCTCTCTCTTTATCTTCCTGTCTGTCTCTCTCTCTCTCGCTCTCTCTCTCTTTCAGTCTCCCTTTCCCTGTCTCTCTCTCTCTCTCTCTCTCTCTCTCTGTCTCTTGATCTCTCTCTCTCTCTCTCTCTCTAACTCTGTCTCTCGGTCTTTCTCTTGGTCACTCTCTCCATCTTTCTTACTCTGTTGCTTTCTGTCACTCTTTCTTTGTCTCTCTGCGTGTCTGTCTCTCTCTCCATCTCTCTCTCTCGCTCTCTCTATCACTTTCTCTCGGTTGCCGTGGTTACAGCCACTCATGGTAGATAGGAGAAGGTGCCGGAGATCAAACAGCTGTTGTGTCCAGATGTCGTTCTCCTTCTCCCGTTGCTACGGACCTTTGTTCTCCTCTGAGTACAGGTGCAGCACCCCGGACACACACACACACACACACACACACACACACACACACACACCAAACACACAAAGAAAACATGATGAGGACACGACGGCCGGCTTTGTGCTGTACACATCAGTGGGGGGAGAAAGGATGATGGTGGGGGGAGGAATATAAGGAGACATGGGGGTGAAAATAAGAGTAAATAAAAGAGGGAGAGAGAGAAAGAGACTGTGACAGACAGAGACAAAGAAAGAAAGATAATAGAGAATATGACTAAGAACAAGAGGGGAGAAGTGGAGAAACCAGAAAAATGGAGAGATGTTGAGTGGAAAAAAGAAGAGAGAATTAGAGAGAGGGAGAAAAGACAGAAGAAAGAAGAAAGACAGATGGAGATGAATGAAAGAAAGATAGAAGATGACAGAAAATAAGCGAAAGAATAAAATGGGAAGAGAGAAATCAGAAAAAAAAGGAAATCAAAAGAAGAAAGAGAGAAGATGAGGGAGAGGAAGAAAAGATATGAGTATGCAAAAGAGGTAGAGAGAGAAAAAGTGGAAAAGGTGAGGAGAATAAGATAGAAATGGAGGGAGATGGAAGAGAGAGGGAAAAACATAGAAAGTGAGATAAAAGTAAATATAAAAAAAGATGGAGAGAGAGATAGAGGCAAGACAAATAGAGGGAGAGATGATCGGAAAAAAAAGTGGGGGGAAAAAGGGAAATGGAGAAATGGGAAATAATGGCAAGAATAACATGGGGAGAGAAGTAGAAAAAGAAAAGAAGTAAGAAGGAGAGAAAAAAAAGACAGGAAGCAAAAAGACAGACAGAAGTGTAGAAAGAAAATGAAGAATGGAAGAGAGATGAGAGATAAAAGAGACTGAAAAATAAGAGTAAGAATAAAATGGGCAGAGAGGTAAAAAAAAGAAGAACGAGTGAGCGATAGAGTGAGAAAAGATAAGGGTGCATAAAAGAGGGAGAGAGGGAACGAATTAGAAGTTGGAGGAGAAAAAAAAAGAATGGGGAGAGACTGAGAGAGAAAAGAGAAAAAGTGAGAAAGAAAAAGTGAAGAAAAAATGAAAGACAGAAGTACGGAAAACGATGGAAAAATAGAAGTGAAGAATGAGTTGGGTAAAGAGGTAGAACAGGACAAGAAGAAAGAGGGAGAGAATGAGAGAGAGAGAGAGAGAGAGATAGAGGAAGAAAGAAAGACATAAAGGTGAAAGAGAAAGAGTGAGAGATGCAAAAAAGAAGAGAAGAAGAAATGAAAAAGAAAATAGAGAGAAGAAAGAAAAGGAAGAAAAAGATGTAGAGAAAAAGAAAGAAAGAAATTTACAGTATAGAATGAGAGTAAGTGTGTGTGTGTGTGTGTGAGAGAGAGAGAGAGAGAGAGAGAGAGAGAGAGACACATACTGGTTTATATCTGTTTATCACTAACATTTATACTCACATATACAAACACACTTGTGTCTCTCTTACACACACACACACACACACACACACACACACACACACACAGTTATGTCCTACAGACAGACAGACAGACACACAAACACACACACACACACATATTTGTGTCATACAGACACACACACACTTCACACACACACATACGCACACACACACATTCATGTAATACAGACATACAAAATCATACACACAGCTGATATTGAATTCTCGCCTCTCTCTCTCTTACACACACACACACACACACACACACACACACACACACACACAGTGACTGAACACTCACATCCACGTGGGACATGATCAATATTTTTTTCTCCACCATCCACCCTTTTCCTCCCAACACACACACGAACACACACACACACACACAAACACACACACACACAGCATCACACCACCACACGTCTCTGGAGAAACAACACTCTGCTGTTCTGTGGGGATTAAAACCCATCTCAGAGAGAGTGAGACAGAAAAGGAGAGAGTGAGACAGAAAAGGAGAGAGTGAGACAGAAAAGGAGAGAGTGAGCCACAACAAGTGGGAGATCAAGAGAAAACGAGAGAGAGAGAAAAAGTGAGAGAAAGACAATAAGACAGAGAGGAAGTAAGAGAGAGACAAAGAGAGGAAGAGACGGAGGGAGAAATGGATAATGGGGAAAACAGGGAGAGAAAAGGTGAGGGAGGAATGAGTAAGAAAAGATATATAAAAAAAGTGAGAAAAATGAAAAGACAAAGAAGAGAAAAGACAGAAAAGGAAGAAAGAAGAACATCAGTGAGATGGGGAGAGAGAAGAAAGAAGCAGAAGTGAAGAAACAGAGGAAAAATGAAAGAAACGAGAAAGAAAAGAGACAGAATGGCGGATAGATAGATAGATGGATGGATGGATGGATGGATGGATGTGTTTTGGATGTGGAAACTTGGTAAGTGAATTGAAAATATAGAAGAAAGGAGATTAAGAAAAAGGGAGAGAAAGAGAGAAAGCAGAGGAGAAGGTGAGATGGACAGCACAGGAAAGAGACACTCAATAAATATTAAAATAACGACGTTCAGGAAGTGCAGTTAAGGCAGATTTCTAACATTTGAGACAGGATTTGTTGAAAGGCGGCCATTTTAGAAATGCTGACGCTGCCTTCAAGTTGGAGGATTATTAAGACTAATACTAATACTGCTAGTAACAGGGCTAGTAACACTACTACTGCTGCTAATTCCACTAGTAATACTACTTCTAATAATAACTACTACTACCAATACTGATGCTACTAACACTACTATCAATACTACTACTGCTAATTCTACTAGTAATACTACTTCTAGTAATAATAACACTAATACTACTAATACTCCTACTACTACTACTACTACTACTGATGCTGCTAATACTACTACTGCTTATTCTACTAGTAATACTACTTCTAGTAATAATAACACTACTACTACTAATACTCCTACTACTACTACTGATGCTGCTAATTCCACTAGTAATACTACTTCTAATAATAACTACTACTACCAATACTGATGCTACTAACACTACTATCAATACTACTACTGCTAATTCTACTAGTAATACTACTTCTAGTAATAATAACACTAATACTACTAATACTCCTACTACTACTACTGATGCTGCTAATTCTACTAGTAATACTACTTCTAGTAATAATAACACTAATACTACTACTACTGATGCTGCTAATTCTACTAGTAATACTACTTCTAGTAATAATAACACTAATACTACTAATACTACTACTACTACTACTACTGATGCTGCTGCTAATACTACTACTGCTAATTCCACTAGTAATAAAAGTTGTAGTAATAATAACACTACTACTACCAATACTCCTACTGATGCTATTAATACTACTATTACTGCTGCTGCTACTTGTACTAGTAAGACAACTAGTAATATCATTAGTACTATTACTCCTTCTCCTCCTCCCACTACTACTACTACTACTATTATTAGTAATACTAATACTAATTCTACTGCTGTTACTACTACTGCCACTACCACTACTTGTAGTAATATCACTTACTTGTACTACTAGTAATATTAGAATACTAATACTGCTGCTGCTACTACTCCTACAGTTAGTAATATCAACTACTAGTACTACTAGTCATATTAGAATACTAATCCTGCTGCTGCTCCTAATACTGCTACTACTACTACTGGTAGTAATATCAGCTACTAGTACTACTAGTAATATTCGAACCCTAATCCTGCTGCTGCTCCTAATACTGCTACTACTACTACTGGTAGTAATATCAGCTACTAGTACTACTAGTAATATTCGAACCCTAATACTGCTGCTGCTCCTAATACTGCTACTACTACTACTGGTAGTAATATCAACTACTAGTACTACTAGTAATATTCGAACCCTAATACTGCTGCTGCTCCTAATACTGCTACTACTACTACTGGTAGTA
>CM074922.1:26342658-26353110 GCA_037576815.1 Pangasius larnaudii | reverse complement strand
ATGCTGGGGCTGCCGCGTGTATGCACTATTCTAGACCACTATTCACTACTGTAGACCGCTATTCACTACTGTAGACCTCTGTGCACTACTGTAGACCTCTGTGCACTACTCTAGACCGCTGTGCACTACTGTAGACCGCTGTGCACTACTCTAGACCGCAATTCACTACTGTAGACCGCAATTCACTACTCTAGACCACTATTCACTACTCTAGACCGCTGTGCACTACTCTAGACCACTACTCACTACTCTAGACCGCTGTGCACTACTGTAGACCAGCACTGAGTACTAACACTAACCATTTACCTATTACAGTCAGTTTTTAAATTTTAAAAACCTCTCATGTAGCTGTCAAGCCTGCGGTTTTGGATGTGTGCAGTCGATGACTTGCAGAATCGATGCAGGGTACCACCCAGATTTATAGATAAGATCTCGTGTTTGTTTTCTCAAAAGCCGAGACGTGAAAGGAAAGTGAAACTGTAATTCGCATATCTACTAGTGCCGTGTAGGTTGTGAATCACAGTCATGTAGTTTATGTGACTAATGTTAGACGAAGTGAATCACGCAATGACTTGGACGCAGTTCTCAGTGATGAATCAGATGAATGAAATGATTCAGTAAGGTGAGTCATATTCGGTGTTATTAAGGCTGGTCTCGGTTAGACGAGTTCCCACTAGACATGTAGTCAATGTGATGATATAATATCGTGATAAAGTGATATCAACTCCAAAAAGTCCAGTGATACTGTTTCATGATCTCTTTATTATTTGTTTTTATATGGGTTTTTTTTGGAAGACATTTTAGAAGTAGCTGTAAAATGATTTTTTTTAAAAATCCCTCCTTTTCACTGCCAGATAACATTTCCACAGCTTTACTGCTAAATGCAGCGCTACAGTTTTACAGTTTTTAGCTTCTCACCTAACTCTTATATCGTGACCCATATCGTGTAAAATAGAAATAGAAAAGTATTGTGATGTTATTTTTTCCTCATATCACCCACCTCTACAAGTAAATCTCTAAGGAACACATTGTGACTAACTCACTGTTCAGTAGCTAGCTAGCCAATTAGCTAATTTGCGGGTAACATGATGAGATGGTGCGTTACATAAAACATCACGCTGTAGTTAACGTTACATCTAAATTCTACATTTGCAAACCAATGTTTCTCGTTGTTCTGTGAGACACCTGATATAAAGGTGATTGCATCCTGTGGAAAGTTTGACGGCGAAAAAAGAAAAGCACACTTTTTTTTGCGAAAGGTGTGTGTTTAGCGCGGGTGTATTAGTGTAAGAGAATAAGTGTGTGAGGAGTCAGCTCTATGCTTTGTGTGTGTGTGTGTGTGTGTGTGTGTGTGTTATTGAGGAAGCCGCATAGTCGTTATCCGGCTAAGTGACAGGATCAGGTAACCATCAGCTTCCCATCTGTTGCGCGGACACAAAAAAAAACCCGCCTCCATCCATCATCCATCTGCAGTGTGTGTCTCAGTCACTCAGGGGCTCCGTCCCAAATCACCCATCTGATAGATAGCAGCAGCCTTTGCGGTTTATCCGGAGCATTCACGATGTTTGACTCGTTGCTACGGCGATACACCTGAACACTACGCTTTTCTACTTCCTCAGCTAAAACATTGATCGGACTGAATGCAAATTTCGCTGCTTTCGACTTCGGAAGTGGGAAGTTAGAACTACGTCATTTTTTTAAAAAACCTTTAACATTTTTTTTTAAGCAACAGTCAGCTAACTGTGATCCGCCATGTTGATTTCATGTCACATGCTGATCTCGTGGTTCGAGAAGAACTTCCTGAATTTTTTTTCCCTAGTCATAAGGAATTCAGAGTTGAACGCAGCATTTATTAACTTTGACCTGTGAAATCGTGAACCTTGACATTGTGAGCCAATAGAAAAACGAGAACACGTGCCAGTGGGCTGTTTGTTCCTTACAAAATGGAGGCTGCTAATTATTAAGTAGCACTTACACCGGATTTGTGTCTCACTGCTTTCTTACTGCTGCTTAGCACGCATCTGAAAAACAGCCGCATCATCCACCTGCATACGCGAGCAGATTTTGGTACAATACCGTTTTTCACGAAGCCTGCGAATATTTTCTTGATAGCAAAGACCTAGCATGTAGGAACAGCGCACTTCATTTACGTCATTACATCTATTTTCAGTAAACTTACTTCAGAGAGAAGAACTCTACTCAGAGACAATAATCGACTTAGACTTCGTTACACTGAGCTTGTTAGGTCATACCCTATGTAGTGAGCATCTACAGTGAACAGGAAGTGTTGGCGGCTTAAATTAAGTCGATGGTTTGCGTGAATTTTGTTTGAAATGACGCTAACTCCTCAGCAAAACATCAGTGACCGGAAAGCATTACTGAGCTCTGTAAATAAAAACGAAGCAAAATGACCATGATTTTTTCCTTCCTCGTGCTTTTCCTTGCTTGAGAGAGAGAGACATCGTTTTCATGTGATGCTGAACACACGGTGTGAGTAACGTTGACGGTCACCGCGTATACAGCGGTACAACCTTAAAGGTTCATGTACTTCTGGAGTTTTAAAGGAGAAAAACAAACTTCTAACATGAAGCCAGATGTGAGATTTTAATCTTATCCTCGTCGTTACTGTCATTAAGGCTTGTTCGAAATATAAATCTGTAGTTAGAGTACTCTTTAGCTACACCTCTGGTTCTTTAGAAACCACGACACCAAGGTTTTATTTGTTTTTAATTGTGCGTACACAAGGCTTTGTGTTCGCTCGGCATGTAGCTTGTTCACGTTAAAAGAACGTACGTGACATATAGGCTTTAGACGACTGATCAGGTTCCAGCTATCGAAAGTTGGATGATTTAAACATCCGTTTTTTAAAAAAAAAAAAAATCGCATGTTATCTGTTAATACGTGTTTCATTTGTAGCGTACTTTGTAATCCTGTACAAAACTTAAAAACCTGCTGTCTGACTTCGGAGCACGGAAACAAAACGTTTGTCTGACGCCCTGATCTCAGCTTTTCTCGTCACGAAACATTTCATTTAAATTAAATGAAGAAACTGAAACAGCGTGTCGTTCATCAGGGCGGATTCACTAAACAAGAATTCAGTAAGTATCAGTGTAATTTACTTCGGTTTTATAATGAGCTTAGCTACCCATAATAACTCGTTAAGTTTATTTACAATCCTGACTTCAGTTTGCTGACCTCGTTAACGAGTGATTAATCGAAAATTACCGACGAAACGCTAATTCCATCGACGAGCGGCTACAGATGATTCGAACACGGCGCATTACGTATGCCTGGCCACGCCCCTCTTTTCTCAGGGATGGAGGGAGAAAATCACGACGTCTCCAATCCATACAGAAATGAAATCACGGAGGCGTTCCCGGAACTTAATCCCATCCAAATAAAGCTTTAGTCTGATTCTGTAAATTTTACGGACGCAAACGAATACAAACGTAGGTCATTATTTTAACTTAAAAACATTGACGTGTGTTTGCCACAGTACACCTTTCAGCCATTTTGTTTGTTTTAGTTACACTTTACTATGATTTCAGTGTTTCACATTTGAACTGGACCTACATTTAAAGGTAACTCGCTGGTTTCCGCAGACATTTGATTTTTACTTCAGGTCAGAAACAGCGTAGCTTTACAGCGCACCACACCCTGTTTTTCTCTAGAATTCAGGAAACTCGTTCTGCTTCATAAAACCAGACACGCTATAACTGTTTGTTTAAATATCACGTGACACACCGCCGTGTTTAATCCTCTCGTTTCTGGGTAGCTGAGAGAATAATCCTGTTTGTGTTTCACGTCGTGTTCTTTCAGGTGATCATCGAGAGGTACAAGGGCGAGAAACAGCTTCCCATTCTGGACAAAACGAAGTTTTTGGTTCCTGACCACGTGAACATGAGCGAGCTCATCAAGATCATCAGGTAAAAACACGTTTACTGTAAAGTCTGTGTATCAATATCTGATATTTTCTGGTATGTTGATTTGTTTCACTTTTGAGAGCACTTTGTACAAACCTTGCTCCAAAACCTCTTTATTTATTTATTTTTTGAAATTTTTTTTTCCATTCTTGACCCATTGGTTCACTTCCTGCATCTCTGAAAGAAATTCTTGGTTGAGAGTTTTTTCTTGAAAGCGGATGAGTGCTTAAGAACAACAAGTTCTGTTTTTAAGACAAATACTTACTTTCTGCTCTTTTGTCTAAATTTTGTTCGGTTTTGTTTTGTCGTGTTGTGACAGCGTCGTAGAGCTTTAAACCTCCACCGCCATATTTTACACACGTTCTGATACAGGACATCTTACTGAAATACAGAGATGATAAATTGCGTAAGGAATAAAACACTCCGCGTCGTGCAGTTTTAGGAAAATAATCAACAACACGGTAGCTTGGTGAAGCCGAGTGACGGTTATGACGCCGATGTTGAATATTTCCCTGTAACGTCACGTCCTGAAGTGAAATGACGGTTTATACTTGCTGTGACGTACGTTAGTTCCACGACATTAAATTTAACAATAAATATATAAAGTACGGCATCGTTCTTTAATAAATAAAATTAGTGACTGCTGTGGTATAAGAGGAATAAACCACTTCAGGAAATGCTGTTATTGGGAAATAAGGCTCATTATTTTTGTGTAACAGCACTCCCTGGTCATGCTTGATTTTCATTTTTTCAGAATTTTCATTCTAGAAAAAAATAGTGCAATGAAACCCATACTTCGTTGTATTTTATGTCGAAACGAGTGAAAATTTCTGTTCAGACTTTTTTGAGCTTAATACCGGAGTAAGATGACTAAAATAAAGGACTGAGGTCAACGTAATATTTCATATCCGGTGTAATGCAAATAAAATAACAACATGGACGAACTGTCGGAGGTTTGTTTTTGCGATCAGTGGAAGTACAAAGCAGGGTTTTAAAAAATGTGTTATTCCGTGTTTGTCCACCAGGAGGCGCCTGCAGCTGAACTCTAACCAGGCCTTCTTCCTGCTGGTAAACGGCCACAGCATGGTCTCCGTCTCGGCGGCCATCTCCGAGGTGTACGAGCGCGAGAGGGATGAGGACGGCTTCCTGTACATGGTCTACGCCTCTCAGGAGACGTTCGGAGCGGCCGGAGCGCAATAAACCGCCTCCTGGTTTTCGGTTCCGGACACTGATACGATCCCTCGTTCCCGTCCTCCTCACTTCCTCCCTCCTCATGCAGAAGCAGATGCGAGAAACTGCAGGACCGAGACAGACGTTTTGCTAAGAGCTGATTTCAGATCATTCGTTTTAACCCAGTGTTTGCTATAAATGTAAGGGGTCGTTCCTTTTGTTTTCAAAACACACTTCAGCCAGCGATTAGCCTCGAAACGACGGCTAGGCTGCAAACGCCTGTGTTTTCTGTCATCTTCATCAACAGCGTGTGTCAGAGGTCTGAATCAGAGTCTGATGAGATCTGATTTCTTCTTTTCTTTTTTTTTTTTATTTTATTTTACATTTTACATATTTGATCGTATAGAAATTGTCATGTGTGTGAGTGTTGCTAATGTAAACGTATAGCGAGAGCTCTGAGGTCAGCTACAGCTCAGTTTCCGTCTAAAGCTTCACGTTTTAATTTAATTTTTTACCAAATTTCTGTAGTTCTCGTGACTCTCAGATCCGGACGAGCTCTGAGCTTTACAGTGATTTGCTAAATTTGAGCACGCAGGCTTGTGTCGATAATCGGTTGGACGTCATATCACAATATTTCACTCAAGATTTATCTGTTTTTGCTGCATTCTGAAATAAGAAGCGAGCAACTGTGATGATAAACTATACAAATATCGCATACAGCGCTAGCTAGACGCGACAATTAGGGATGCATCGATCCGATACTAGGATATCGTATCATACTGATATTAATCTAAAATGCTGAACGATATCAGATTTGATTTGATACGCTTTCCAATCCTATTTACAGTAAAACCCGCAAATCCGTAACCGAATCCTCAAACCTCATGTTACGGCTACGATGATTTACGTCTCTACGTTCATGTTGCAGTTACAGACCACAACCTTACATCCTTTCACATTTAAAACAACAACAACAACAACAATTTTGATTTTGACCAGAAAACTCATTATTGAAACGCCAAGAGCGAAGTAGATGATGCAGACAGCTAGGCGTGGAGCTAACACAAAACCGAAAAGGTGAAATTGTTCAAACTGACGGCGTGAAGCGTCTTTTGTAGCTAACTCTACAAATCTGTCCTCTCACGCTTCACGTTTCTACAAAATTTTACAAAACACAAAATGTACAAAATTGCGGAATTTTTTTCCGCAGAGATCTGATTTACACAGTAAATAAACACCAAAGCGTATTTTACGATGTGAACTTTGAGGTAAATCGAGCAATGATCCCATCCTCGTCATGATGTTTAACGCTACTACCACAAAACATGCTCGTTGCCTTGGTAACGGCGAGGATTTCAGTATATGATACTGATACGATACGTTATTCTGTACGTAAAGTGAATATGTACGGTTTGACTAATTTTTTTTTTGCAAACTTTTACTATATTATATATTTAAAAAAAATAGGTTTTCATTATCACTAGATCTAACTGATTAGCAGTCGTCTGCATATTGTCCACGATAACATGTTCCGAGTATCGTGATATATTTTTGTCATATCGCCCAGCCCTAGGATCATATCGAAGAGTCTGGATTAATCTTAAGACAAAATCTGAAGAGGTTCGTTTTTTACGGTATAAATACTGTCCGATGAGAACGTCTACACGGAAACGTAACGTTTAATATTGCGATTAAAACGGTAGCCGATGCATCGGTAGCGATGCTGTTAATACTGATAAACCAAATCTGCGATCTGAAAAGTTAAAGGTTTTACAATTCTGTCTTTCTTCACGTCTTTACTTTCTGTGCGTCGCTCAGATGACTAAAAACATTAAAAAAAAAAAAAAAAAAAAAGTTAAATTGCCATGCTGTAAGACCGTGTATGATTGTAGTTCAGCGAGTTGTAGAGCTGATTGTTGAAAGGGAGCTGGTTTGTGTTTGGAACACAGCCAACATCATCGCTTTTCTTCCATCGCACGCTTTTTAGAGTTTTCTTAGAGCTTTATTTACGCCTTTATGATGAGCGCGTCCCGTGTGTATACGTCGCTGTGTATACATAACTGTACGACAAAAACACTTTAGATGCCTTTTATCCTTTGCATTTAGCCTGAATGTTTGTTTTTATTTAAAGAAATGTTTCCTTGTAAAAAAAAAAATAAATAAAAAAAAAAGCAAAAAATGTTCATATGCTATACTTCTGTGTAAGGAACAAAACAAATAACTGAATAAAAGATATTTCTTTGAAAGGTGGTGTGACGTTGAGGCGTACAGCAGATATCCTAAAACGTGTACACTGTTGAATTCTGGGAATGGAGAAAAAGTACGAACGGTAAAAGAATATTAATACAATTTACATGCTAGCTAGCTATTACACACACACACACACACACACACACACACGTGGAAGTAAGTCTGAAAACGAGTTTAATTCAGAAATGTCTCATTGATAACGGTATACAAAATAACTCTGAATACAAACAATCCTCTGAATTCAGCATCAAACATTAAATACAAACATAATGTCAGAAAAAAGTGACATTTTTGTTTAAAAAAAGATTCTGCCAAAAAAAAAAAAAAAAAAAAAAAACAGACTCGTGTACAGAACTGTTATAAAGGCGACATGCAGCGCTCGCTGATGAAATGAAGGAGAACCGTGTTTGGCAGAAACGAACAGCTGAACGTTCACATTTCCTCCCGAAGTCCAGGAACTGTATTTAGCAAAATACTCACTGAAATAGCTGAGGAATTTCATCCAAAAGTTCAGATTTTTTTAAAGCTAAATTAGCTCATTTTTTATGACGCAGTTTATTGAAGTCTTAACTAAATAGCTAAGGAAATTTAGCAAAATCCTAGCTAGGTTAGCTAAGGAAATTTCATGAAATCCTTATTTAGCAAAACACTTGTTAAATACGCTATGGAATTTTATCACAAATACCTTGCTAAATTAACTACGGAACTGTAGCACATTCTTTTAGACGTTATCTAAGGAAATTAAGTGAAAATCCTTGCTAAATTATCTATGGAAATTTAGAAAAAAATTAATTGCTAAATTAGCAATATTCTTCATTAAATTAGCTAAGGAAATTTAGCAAAATCCTCACTACATTAGCTATGGAAATTTATCAATTTCTGCCCTAATTTAGCTAAGAGAATTTACAAAAATTCCTAGCTAAATTAGAAATAGAAATTTAGAAAAATTCCTTGCTATGTATCAAATTCTTCACTTCATTATCTAAGGAAATTTAGCTAAGTCCTTGGTACATTAGCTATGGAAATTTAGCAAACTACCTTGCTAAATTGGTTATGGAAAGTTTTGCAAAATCTTTACTGCATTAGCAAAGGAATTGTCATGAAAATTCTTGCAAAACAAACTATGGGAATTTAGCAAAATTCCTTGCTGTATTAACAATGGAAATGAGCAAATTCTTCACTAAATTAGCTAAGCAAATTTAGCAGTATGCTCGCTTTATTGTTTGAGGAAATTCAGCAAAAGTCCTTGCTAAATTATCTAAGGATATTTAGCAAATTCTTCACTACATTATCTGAGGAAATTTTAGTCACATCTTTGCTAAATCTAATTTAGGAAAGGCTTTTAACTAAGTAAAGGAATGTAGGCAACTCTGAACTAAATAAACTAAGAAATTTTGGCAAAATTGTCACTACATTAGGGAAAAACATTGAGCTAAATCCTTGCTATATTATCTAAGCAATTTCAGTGACATCTTTAGAAATTTTAGCAAAGTCTGTGTTAACAAGCTAAAGCAAACTGGAAATTGAGCAAAATCCTCACTATATTACCCAATTATTTTCAGTGACATTTTTCCCTTAGCTAATTTAGCCAAGTTTTTGCTACATAGCTAAAGCAACTTAGCAAAGTCCTAACTAAATTCCTAAGAAAAGGAATTAGCAATGACCTTACTAATCAAATAAAGAAAATTAGTGATGTCCTTTATTAAATTATCTATGAAATTGAGCTAACTTTGCTAAGTCGATTCAACAACGCCTCGCTAATTATCTAAGAATGCTTAGCTCAGGCAAAGATAAGCCAAAGAGTTAGAAGTGCTATTATCAGGCAGCCAAAGTCCTCGTTAAATTAACTAACAAAATTTAGTGAATTCTTTGTTAAATTAGCAAAGGAATTTGAGCTATGGTGGAGGAAATGTACCGAACCGTCACTTGTTAGCTAATGAAATGAACAAAAAGTTGGCACTTTAAAGGATGTCGATGTTTTTAACGCAGAACTGCCGCTGACGTCTGGCTGAATTAGCTAAGGTGCTAATTATTTAGGTTTGTGAACCTACATTCATTCAAAATGTCTCTTTTAGAAATAAAAAAAAATCTTAGAAACATTGAAAAAAAATCATGCATATGTACATCTGGAGATCTAAAATAAACGAAGACATTATTAAAATGTCGTTACAATCTCAAACATCAATTCAGCATGACTGAGCGGTTTGGTTTTTTTTAGACTTTGCTGGTTATTCTCATTGCACAAAGATTTCCGCTCCAATTTGTCCAAAATTACAGATCTTAGTAGGCAGAATTGGCTAAATTGTTTAACGATAATATTGTGCGTGTTGAATATCACAGATCGGATTATTGGCACATAGCTACTACAGAAAAATTGTAAATCTGTTTAAAAAAAAAAAAAAAAAGTAGGCGTGGCTTTAAACACCATGACCGTAAACACTAAGTTTTGTAGCTGAGCAAAAATAACATGATATTAAAAAAAAAAAAAAAAAGATTCTGAAGTCATTAAAAACTTTCAACATCCAAAAAAAAGACAGCGTAAATAGATTCAACACAAAAAAACCTCTTGTTATAAAAAGTAAAAAAAAAAAAAAAAAAAAAAACACGTAGCCACTTTAAATGAAGCAACAGATCTTTCTGTCCAGTCGTGCGCTAGAGTCAAATCCGGCAGTGTTTCGTTCCACCAGGTCCGACAGGAAAGTGCGAGACTTGGGCATCTTCGCACACTATTTAGTGCATAACGCTGAGATAAAACAGGACGAGGCCGATTGAGGACCTGAGGAAGGAGCCGCTTAAAAACACGGCGGCCATTTTAACGCAACGTTCCTCACGAGTTCTGGTGGTAGGATCATCCCTGACGTCCGGCTCGTCCGTTACAAAGCTGCTTCTCTCCGAAAGAAAGAAAGTCCGCGAGAGTCTCAAAAAAGGTTCTGTTTTCAAAGAATCGGAGACTTTAAACCCAGCGCACACACACACACACACACACACACACACACACACACGTGGATGTGGGCTCTGCGTGGAAAACTTCACACACGCTGTGAATAACGGCTAGTCACCAGAGTCCTGGCCTTCCGACTGAGGAGAATATTTGAGACGAAACATACCT
>CM074922.1:26310543-26321900 GCA_037576815.1 Pangasius larnaudii | reverse complement strand
GTTCCTGTCCAAAGAGCCACTGTAACCAATCACATCACTGTTCCTGTCCAAAGAGCCACTGTAACCAATCACATCACTGTTCCTGGCCATAATGCCACTGTAACCAATCAGATCACAGTTCCTGTCCAAAGAACCACTGTAACCAGACCATAGTTCCCACCTACAATTCCACTAAAACCAATAAGACCACTGTTCCCGCCCACACTGCCACCGTACCCAATCAGACCACAGGTCCTACCCACAATGCCACTGATAAAACATCTTTATGGCGTTTAAGCAGAGTGTTTAATCTGTAGGAGAGCGTGAGGATAGCTGAGCGTGTAGCGCAGTATCAGCCAGCGTGATCATTAAACATAAGCACGAAATACAGTGAACTGCACACGCAAAGTCTTCATTAACACAAATCATTCACGAGAGCGGATCAGAGAAACTTTCGCACACGAGAGCACTTCAGTCGTGCGAGCACTGAGACACACACTCGCTACACTTTCCTCATGAGTCGAGGTTCAATTTAACGCAGCTTTAAGGTCATATTTAATGTCCACGCTCGCCGATAATGCTCTGCGCTCTCACGTGGTGAACATAAACACAGCTAAATAAAATGTTCCGTGACATTCCTGATTTATTAGCTTAATACGAACGTAGGTTACATTTCAGTATCAGTATCAACGAATACCACGAAACATGTCCTCATAGTGAGTCTGAAAAACTGGGATTGATTTCTACTGTATACGTATATAATATTATTACGATATAAAATGTAACCAGGTGCTGTGAGGAGACCGGACAGAACATTACACCGTGAACGCTACAGTGGGGTTAAACACGAAGGCTGTGAATGATTTTCTCTCTCAGAGTATCGCAGGAAGACGGAGTTAATGAGACACAGCTGTTTTCACATGAGAAAACCCGGAGAAAACTCCAAGAAAACAGCGTTTCCACCTCGCCGGACTTGGACCATCGAGGATGTCGGATTCCGAGTGGGTTGTGTACGCGGCCGGCCCTTGTGTTTGTGTTGACGTTTGTCTCTCGTCTGACGCCGCTGTCCGACTTCCCTGGTGAATCAGAGCGGAGTGTGTGTCACGCAGAGAGCTGACTTCAGCCGACAGAAATGTGCTGAGCCCAACACGACACGAGCCAAAGCCAACAAAACCCTAAATACAGCCGTCTTTTCTCCGCCTGCAGCCGGTACTTTCCCCTCCCACACATACACACACATGTGCACACAAACATTTAAACACTGTGTGTGTGTGTGCGTGTGTGTGCATGCGTGTCTCCCGACAAACTCTGGTTTTATGTTACGGCCATGATTGGCGTAACGGGGCCTTCCGCTGCCTCTGATTTGCACACGCAGCTCTCGGGCAAAATGATCTCAGATCCACTGCTGAAAGCGTGCACACACACACACACACACACACACACACACACACACACACACACACACTACGTAACAGATGAAACACAAGCCATGTGGACCTTCATACCTAATAAAAATAAATCACCAAAACAACCAGGGCTGCAACAATTAGTTCAAATTTGATTAAGGCTGAAAATCATTGGTGTAGATTTTTAGTCGATTTTTTTTTTTTTTTTTAATATTATTTTCTTCTTTCTGTCAGCGCTAATATTTATCACACTATTATTATTTGCCAATTTTACTATTTTGTTATTTGTCTTTCTCTGTTTTTGTTCTTCACACCGTAAAGCACTTTGAGCTGTATTTTAATGATATATTTATATATATTTACTGATTTTATATTTATTTTAAACTAGGAGAAACTGCAGCAATGCTGAGAAGATGCCAGAGGAATAGAAAACGTAGGTTTCCGTGCATCGTGTAAGCGACGTACGTCGGGCCACGCCCCCAAAACTACAGCACTGTATGGCGTGACAGCTGACGGAGTGACATCCTCACATACTGTTTAGCATGCTAGTATAATAGTGAACTACAACGAGATAACAGCGCTGAGTCAGGTAATGAATATTAATGAGGACTGCGGGTCTGATTTATGAATATTAATGATGAGGGGGAAGTGACATGTGACGAGACCCTGCTGTCAATCACAATGCTGTAAAGACACTAATGTGAAGTTTTCTGTAAGGAGACATTTACGGAAGGAGTCTCCAGTGTCAGCGCTTTCTAACAATCAGCGGTAAAGCTGTAACTTTCAGTTTTCGGACACCTTCAGGACGTTCCATGACGCTAAACCGATAAAAGTATGATGTATCGGTCTTTAATTAATAGAAAACGTAATTACTGGTGAATTTCTGTGGAATAAGAGGAAGAAAACATTTCGGGATGTGCTGCTATAGGAAAATAATCAACTGCAGCACGGTATCAGTACCTCCACCCGATCACACCACCCTGCTGTTGATTATTTTCCTACAGCATGACAGCGTATTTCAGCAGCAAGTGGTCGTAATGGGGAAAAAAAACCACCTCGAAATGGAGATGCAAACTGACGCCTACACAACTGCGAAAGGTTTTGTAAGTTTTAATTATAATTAAATTAGTTAGAGATAGTTAGAGATGTTTCTTAACTCTACCACGCATTACGTAAATGCTCGTTAAATTACAGGGCCCGTGTCCCTTTTTTTGAGGCTTTGAGACGGACGTTGATGTTGTAACAGTTTAAAGGTAAACAAAATCGGATTTCATAAGCGAGGAGTTCTTCAGGAAAGACTTCGACTACAGACCTCAGATTGTTAAAGCGCACATCGTCAAGACACATGTCTTCTTTAAATCTTTCTCAAAACCATCCTTTGTTCATTTTTAATCCCAGAGTGTTAACGTAGCACTAACGACCATGCACGGCTTTAGCTAACCTCCACCATGCTTCATTCATTATGAGATGTTATGCTTGGAAAGCTGTCCGTTTCCCTTAGATATATAAAAGATAAATTCCTCTCGGCTGACTGCATGCGTGCGTCTCTACAGCGGCGATGGAGGCGATGTTTTGGAGACGACAGCTGGATCGAATAATCGTATCCCATAACTAAAACTCAAACGCAGACAGTGTGTGGTTATGCTGCGACACACAGCTAGGGTCAGATGAGGACAAGTGACTTACGTTATGCTTTTGTTTTTTTTTTCCGCTCTTGTTGGCGGGAGTTAAATAATGACACCAGCTCCAGGATGAATAAAGTGTAACTTGGTTAGAACTTAGTCACGGATTGAGCATTGAGTGCAAGTCACGGGATTAAAATGAAAACCTGCCGCTGATCCTTTAAACGACTTCCACTACAAATCACAGGTTTATATTAATGCGCTCGTTCTAATATGTTATCTTATGTGTTTCTATAGCAACAGCTCATTCACAGGGACATGTATGGACAAGATATATTTATTTATATGTTATTTATGGATAGGAATCTCCAGTGTCAGCACTGCGTTTTTTTTTTTTTCTCTTATTAACTTCAAAAGAAAGAAAAAGAGAGGCGAGTGAAGGAACGGCTGTTTATAGCTGCTATAATGTAAGTGAGAACAGGAACTAACTAAGAACGGGTAAGTGCTGTTCTCTAACAAATATAAAACTGTGATCGTTGGCAAATTGCGGCCGATTAAGAGGAATAATACAGTTCAGAAAATGCTGTTATTGAAGAATAATCAACTTCATTCGATAAGCGATAAGTGTAACTCCGTTGAACACACCAACCTTAAGCTGATTATTTTCCTGTAACAGCATGACACTGAGTGGTTTAGTCATAATGAGGAAAAAAAAAATAAATCAAACATCAAGATGGATGAAGGTGTCATAATTGCAGCGGGGCATAGAAATCGAATCGGAAGGTGCCTTGAGATTCCTACATCCTCAAAGTGAAAATAAATATCTGGTCTAATAAAGCTTGGCCCAGCTGTGAACGACTCGACGGATTCACTTCATGAGTAAGTTATTAAGTGGGTTAGAGCAGGAGAACGTCCAAACTGTGCTGGATCCCGGATTATTTGGGATAAATCCAATAACCAGGGAAGTCCTGCAGTCCTGGATTGCCAGAATCCAGCACAGTTTGGTGATGTGATCAAACACATGCAGCTGTCTGGAGTGTTACGGTAGCTCAGCTACCTTCGTGCAGCAGGTAAGATGTGCAGGTGCGCTGATGTACGTGGACATTGAAGCAGGGACAGCAGGTGATCCGGTATTTCCTCCGTGTGCCGTGTTGGACCCGTTGGACTGCAGGATCTCCTGGATCTGTGCGAGCTGCTGTCTCAGCACCTGCTTCTGGTGGAAGCTGAAGGCTGGGTGATTGGCGGCCATGGTGAAGAGCAGCAGGAACTGCTCTCCGGTCCGCCCGTCGCTCAGCCGCAGCCCGTAATCGTGGATGATGGCATCGACATGCGTGAGCGTCCGGAAGAGCACGCCCGCCGCCGCCCGGTTGTCTGAGCCGAGTAGGGCCAGCGAGACCAGAAGCTTGCTGCGTACCACCTCATCCGTCATGTTGGCCAGGAGCGCCAGGTCAGCCGAGTTGTTGGCTTTGATCTCGGCGTCTCTCAGAGAGTGGTAGTCCTTACGAGCCAAGTCCTCCAAGCAGGACCCGAGGAAGCGCAACTCCACCGGAACGCAAAGGTCCAAGAGTCCGCAGAGGAACTCGGCCCTCTGAGCCGAGCTCAGGCCCGAGAACCACCGGTACACCCCTTCTCTCTTAAGGCAACACCTATTCTCCACCATTTTGAACCTTTTTTTGGAAAGAAACTCTGGGAGAACCGAATCCACCGAACCCACCAAACTCCAAACTCATTCATCAACCTTCATGAACTTCTCAAGTCCTAGCTCAACATCCTGACGCCGGTAACGGTGGAGAATAACAGCACTGTTTCCTCCTTATTTTATGCACAAAGGGTTGCATTATTTTATAATTGCAGACAGTGAGGGGAAAAAGTGGAAGGAAGACAGGAAGGGAAAGGGAAGAGAAGGGAAGGGAAGAAAGAAAGGAATCCGTGTGACTGCTGCAAGTATGTCCAGACTCAGCTCTTTCCACCATCTACCGAGCTCCTGCTCAGCTTAAAGACAGGAAATGCTGCTCAGAGGATCCCTGAAACCCTGAGAAGATTTCAGTTCTGCTTTTCCTCCCTCTCAAATCGCAATTTTTCCTCCAAACCGTCCAGCCAGTGATGGAGCTGAACCGATAAACAATCCCATCCAAGTCCAGCACACTTCAGCCCTGCACTTCCACTGCACGAGCAAAACAGGCCACAAATTCCACCTTCTAATGCTTTATCGAGCTCTTCAGTGTACACTGGCACTCATCCTCCTCCTTTTCGATTAGATTCCAATCCAAAATTGTGTGAATAAACTCCGATTTTCGCTCCTTGGCTTTTATATCCCGTCGGGAAGTCGACTAAAAGGCAGCAACGTCTCTCTCCAAGCCCAGAACTCTCGCACACAAGCTCCGCCCACTCCGTTTCTATTGGTCACTCAGCCTGTCAGTGACGCCGCGCTGCAGCTCTGATTGGTTAAAAACGCCCCTCGAGCAGCTGCTCAGCTTTCCATTGGCTCTTAGAGGTTTTTTTAGCCATGGATTAGAGTAAATTCATACCTCAAATATGAAATATAATACATCAATGGCCTATACATGTTTGAAAAAGTCTTAAAGGTATACAAAACAAAAAAAAAACTAGCAAACAAAAAATAAATAAATAAACAAATAGTACAAAAATAGAACTATATATAAAGTACTATACAGACATATAGAAAAAAAATATTATATATATATATATATATATATATATATATATATATATATAGTCCAAATTATAGTATGGCGTAAAATACAAATAACTAAATGACATAAATATAGAATACTATAAAACTATATAATACTGCATAACATAAAATATATAATATTTAGACTATTTAACTAACCTAATATGTAATCTGATTTAAAAACGTCTTAAAGGTGTACAAAACAAACAAACAAACAAAAAAGGAAATAATAAAAATAGTACAGTAAATATAAAACTATAATATGGTGTAAAATACAAATAATTAAATTCAATAATACATATATAACATCATATAATATAAAATATGCTGTATAATATTTAAATTATTTAACTGACTTGATATATAATATAATTTTTTTAAATTGTTTTTTAAATACTATGTATGCATTTATAGGTAAATAAAAAACGAAATAATTATAATGAAATAATTTATTTGATTGAATTTTATTTTAAATCAATCGACAATGTAAATGTGTGTGTGTGTGTGTGTGTGTGTGTGTGTGTGTGTGTGTGTGTGTGTGTGTGTGTGTGTGTACTATTGCATGAGTGTTTTTAATTTAAGCCACTTTATCCAGTCCACATGATGGCACTGTTTCATTAAAAAAACAGTGTATCTGTGTTTCTTATGCTGAAGAAATAATGTAATTATTTATAAATCTTTATAAATGTATATATCTAAAATCTATAAATTATTTATTTATGCTTAAATTGACTTTATCCCCCCCAGCTTGTGAGCTGATTTGTGAGAATTATGGAGAGGATACCTCTTTAACTCAAAGACATAAATAAATATATCTGTGTACTCCTCAGTACAGATTTATGTTTTTTTACTTTTAATAAAACTATTCAAAATGTTAGACACATTTATATGTGTATTATTATATATTTTTGTCCGGTTACTGCAGACAGAAAGCTTTCTAGCTCCTGAACGTTCCTCTCACACAACACATTTTTAGAATTAAAAATTATCAACAAATTAAGATCAAAATATTCATATAGATATGCAGACCTCCTGACTATGTTTCACAGACCTGGTACTTTAATATTTACTTTATGTTTGATATGAAGGAACGATTTTTTTGTGTTTTTAATTGTTTTCTTTTTTCACCAATTTACGATAAATCCTCTGAAGTAAGGGTACTGACTGTAGCTTTTCTTGTTGCTCATGTGGCACCATCAAGAGTACAAATTTTGTACCATTAGTATGCATTTTTTTTTTACATTTAAATCTTTACTTTAAAACAAATTATGAACCAATTATGTAGCATTAATCTTTTTACAGGTACACTCTATCCACATTTCCAGGTGAAACATACAGTATGTACTGAAGGTACGAAAGATGTACGCTTGATGGTACCACCCCAGTGACAAGGAAAGGTGCAGTTTAGTACTATTTTGTCTGAGAGTGTATGCAGGTGCTCATTAAAACCATACTACCGTTCCTATAAAAGTACATATTGTCATATAGACCCTAATAGACTGCGTATAGTCATCGGATAAACAGAGTATGTATGTGTATATGTGTATTAACACTTTTAAAGTGAACGAATCTGGGATTTGAATGTTTAGATAAGTTTGTTAGAGAGTAGGCCCTTCTTCAAAACAAAGTCAAGTGTGGACCTCAGATATTAATAATTGTTATTATTTGAATTTTAAAGCCATTGCACTGTTTATAGTTTACCACTAGAGGGCAACATTAGCTTTCTATTGACCAAAAACCCACCTAGGTAGAACCCAAGAGAGGGTGCCATTTTTTTTATTTTTATGGAGTTTTTCTAAATTTGCAATGACTCCAAAAACTGCAGATCACCTGTAGTCACTTCTTTGTGCGTGCACATTCACACCAATGTGTTCCTGGATATTTTTACGTGGAAAAGTCATTGATGTCTTTTCGGAAGTTGTTTAAATCTGTAAATGAAGCCCCTTTGCCCCTTGTGATAACATCACTGGTGGATTTCAGACCATGAACATTCAGAATCAATGACGTTCTATCCAAATGTTTGGAAAACGGGTCTTTTCCTTGATGTTGGACTGACGTTTAAATGGCTGCCTGCAGGAGGCACAGCTCCAGGGTCCCCAGTTCGATTCTGAGCTCAGATTACTGCTCTCCCGTGTACACATGGGTTTCCTCCAGGTTCTCCAGTTTCCTTCAATTCCAGTAGGTGTATTGCTACTCTAACATAAGCTTTAAAAAGCATCAATCTTTGAAGAGATCCCCAAGGTAGAACAGTAGACTCTAAATATCAGGAGATCTTTCAGCAAGGCTGAGGCATGTGCCCTGCCTCCTCACAGATCTTATGACTGTCTCTTAAAACCCGGACACTTTAGACACTGCGAATTCAGCTGGCTTTTAAAATTATTTTCCGTCACCCTGTATGAGAGTCCAGTGAAATCTTTCCTCAATCCTATAACAGGCCGTGTGATAACTTGTGTTCTCCATGTCAGATTATATGATGAAGATCCTCTAATGATAGATCTATGATTGCAGAAAATTACTTTCTTACATTCTGCTTATGTCATCAATCCAGCGTGATCTGGAATCAGCCTGAGCATAAACACAAATATACTTCAAAGTGAGCCTGAGGTAATAAGGAGATTTCTTTCGGTCTATTAGCAAGTTTTGTTTATGTTTTTGTCATCAGCACTACTTTATTTGTATCTGCTTCATGAGTTTGGTGTCATCCTACGCCGTCATCCTATTGGTGGATTTTAGAAGCGGTTTATAGTAGCATTCACACTCTGAGATTTTAATCTAAATCACTTTCACTTTGTCATTGACTGTCACCAGCTTCAGCAGGATTCTTTTTCGTCCAGAAAAAAAGAGACGGGATCTTCAGAGACTATCCCAGCGCTCACTGTTAAATATCGTTATCCATTACCTTTTGTTCTTTTTGCCCTTATTATCAGCAATGTTCTCCAAAACTAGACCTCAGGGGTGCCTATTAACTAATTTGTATCTGAGAGGGATGAGTGTAAAATGGCTTTAAGCACCACCTCAGGCCACTGTGAATAATTAGCGATTAGTGTACAGTTGCCTGGTCAATACCCCTCTGTATTTCAAACGTTTGTAAATGATGTCATTAGTGATATATTGGGCAGAATCATCACCGCATGAACAGATGATATTTTAGTATAGTCCAGATCACTAGAAGAACAAGTGAACAAACAGAACATAAATGATTGTCACAAGTTTCCTGCAGAAATTGATGTCCATTTGTTGATTTGTTGACCTCCTGACCTTCTGCACATTTATGATTTATTAGTATTGTCTATTCCCCCTTTGTTCACTTGTTTATCTTTTAAAACATTTAACCTGCACCTGCATCCCCCTGTACAGTGTTACCAAGTTAGTCACTACATCGGGTGACTTTTTAGACCCCTTTAGCGACTTGTTTAGCGACAAAACAAGAGCCTTGCAACAAATCTAGCGACTTTTTTGAGCAAACGTTAGTGACTGCCCTGCTCTCAGTACGGCTCTCCAGCTCACATCATAGCTGCTGGTTACATGAGTTGAGAGTTGACTCATCACCAGTGTGTAAACCCTGAGTTTCGATTGCCAATTGACCAATCACTGATCAACATTATATCCAACAGCCAATCACTGATCACCGTTGTACCAAATGACCAATCACTGATCACCATTAATCCCAAAGACCAATCACTGATCACTGTTGTAACCAAAGACCAATTACCGGTCACAATTTTTCTTAAAGACCACTCACTGATCACCATTGTTCCAAAAGACCAATCACTCATCACCATTGTTCTCACTGACCAATCATTGATCACCATTGATTCAAAAGACCAATCCCTGATCACCATTGTTCCAAAAGAACAATCACTCATCACCATTGTCCCCATTGACCAATCATTGATCACCATTGCTCCAAAAGACCAATCATTGATCACCATTGTTCCCAACAACCAATCACCAATCACCACTGATCCCAAAGACCAATCATTGATCACCATTGCTCTAAAAGACCAATCATTGATCACCATTGCTCCAAAAGACCAATCATTGATCACCACAGATCCCAAAGACCAATCATTGATCACCATTGCTCCAAAAGACCAATCATTGATCACCATTGCTCCAAAAGACCAATCATTGATCACCATTGCTCCAAAAGACCAATCAAAAATCATCAAGTGAGTAATTCCATCTGTAACTACTTCCTTCATGTCGGTTTCCTCACTACAATTGCTTGTTTTTTCATCTGCTTCATATACCCACATTTGTAATTTGATATGCAAATGATCAAGATGAATAAATGAATATGCAAATTAGTCTATGATGCCATTCAGTGACTTCTAGTGACGTTTTGGTCATGCATTAGCTACTTTCATCTGAAAAGAATTGGCACCATTGCCCCTGTCTGCGATTTTGAAGTTTAAGACAGGGTTTGAAAGGTTCCACTTTTGAGTAACCCTGCCTCGTCTGGACCTCAGCGAAGTTTGTATGAGTGATCTGTTATATTACTAAACTACGGCTAGATTGAGCTTGCGAGGAGGAAACTGCAATAAAGATTACACAGGAAATCACTTCCACTACACTTGCTCTATTTTTCAGAATATCTGCTGTTATTATTTAGCTTTTGTTATACACAAATTCAACATTAGCATAAAAACATGTGGACAGAAAACCCCAATGCAGACTCATTTCCTTTGTTCTGTTGTTTAGAAGAGCGTTTCATGACAACACTCTCTTCTTAAGGAGACACCTGTCGTGCTTCACAACCTCCTCTGCATCATCACTCTGGTCTCTCTCTCTCTTTTTTTTCTCTCACTCCTACGCTCTGCATGCCTCGCTGTGCTCAAAAGACCGACCACACACACACACACACACACACACACACACACACAGACACACTGTCCTGCACTAATGCTAATGAACAGCAGGCCCGAGCTAAAGTGGCGACATCAGCTAAACCATCTCCTGCAACAGAAGTCGTGTTTGCACAGCTCGCTTCAGCTGTGCATTCATCTGAGTGTACATTAGCTAAGCTAAGAACTCTGACAGGATTTCTGAGAGGAGTTTAAGTTGTATTATATATTCATTTAGCTGATCTTCATGGCTAATTATAGCTAGGTAGCTAACACGAGCTCAAGCTTCGGGGAGAATTTTAAGTCATATTAAATGATTTAGCTGATCTGATCTTCATGGATAATTATAGCTAGCTGGCTAACATGGTCTGACAGGATTTCTGAAAGGATTTCAAGTGGGACACTGCTAATGCTAGCTAGGTGGCTGTTTTGAGCTAAAACAGGATTTAACATAAAATAATCTGACAGGATTTCTGAGAGGATTTAAAGTCATACTTACAAGTGTTCAATTAGCTATATTAGCTCTTCACTGCTAATGCTGGCTAGGGGATGATATCCTGACCTTTTTATAATGTTATTTCATTATCACAGTATCACAATCATAACACAAATTAGTTAGCTAGCATGATCTAATCTGGCAGGAATTCTGCGATAAAATAAATAAACATAAATAAAATGCAACTTAGATCATGCTCACATACAGTTAGGTCTGGAAATATTTGGACAATGAGAGAGTTTTTGTGATTTTGCTTTTATACACCACCACAATGGATTTGAAATAAAACAATCAAGATGTGATCGAAGTGTA
>CM074922.1:26296148-26302083 GCA_037576815.1 Pangasius larnaudii | reverse complement strand
GCTGTAACACGAATCATACACTGCTGTAACACCAAAATACACTCTGCTGTAACACCGAATCATACACTGCTGTAACACTAAAACACACTCTGCTAAAACACACTCTGCTGTAACACCAAAACACTCTTCTGTAACACCGAATCATACACTGCTGTAATACCAAAAACACTCTGCTAAAACACACTCTGCTGTAACACCGAATCATACACTGCTGTAACACTGAATCATACACTGCTGTAATACCAAACACAAACTCTTCTGTAACACCGAAACACACTTCACTGTAACACCAAAACACTCTGCTAAAACACACTCTGCTGTAACACCGAATTATACACTGCTGTAACACCAAAACCCACTCTGCTGTAACACCGAATCATACACTGCTTTAACACCAAAACACACTCTGCTGTAACACTGAAACACACCTTGCTGTAACATCGAAACTCTCTGCTGTAACACCGAAACACACTCTGCTGTAACACCGAAACACACTCTGCTGTAACATCGAAACTCTCTGCTGTAACACCGAAACACACTCTGCTGTAACACCGAATCATACACTGCTGTCACATCAAAACCCACTCTGCAGAAACACTGAAACTCACTGCTAAAACACACTCTGCTGTAACACAAAAAGACATTCCACCATAATACTAAAACACACTCAGCTGTAACATGAACATGAACTCTGATGGTGTATTAATGCTGAAGTGTTAAATAATGTCAGTTAAGGGAAGCTTAATGTAAGGCTTTACATTTTTTATCATGTTAATGATACAGCTGATCTAATCAATATCCAGAGCTATATAATATAACTTTAAAGACATCCGACTTGTTTTGTCCAACTTCAAATAGCCCTTAAATCAGTTGTCATTGCTCCGTAGTTCTTGGGTGATATTGAACTTACTGTTAGTTCATCGGGATAATAGTCTCATGCATCTATTTTCTTGACCTCCATGGTTTCTTCCATTTTCTTCAAAGAATGGCCAAAGATTTTTTTTCCCTTGAGATTTAGAGACATGCAGAACGGGCTAGCATTTTCAAATGCGTCTTGATGACGTAGCACTGCTTCGACCTTGCAAACAAAGCTCACAGAACAGAGTTTTAAAATATTGTGGATTATTTAAGGCTCAATTACACATTACAGACTTCTATAACTGCACAGTGGCTATTATGCTGTCCAGCTAAAGCTCAGTTCACACTGAAAGTGTCACTGAGGGATGTTTTAGTTGTCTATTTCACACGTTTCCTGAAACAGACACCTTTACATTTTAACCAACATTTCATTCCATGGCAACTTTATCAGACACGCAAGAATGCAATGCTGAACGTCCTGTTGCGTGTTTCTGCTCTAAAGCTTAACGCTAAAAAAACGCCCCTGAGATCCATTTACATCACAAACGCTGTCCCGCTGTCTCTCTGCTGAGAACCTGATATAAAATCAACTACACCAGTGTTGCACCAGCATTTTGTTGACATTTAGAACAATGACAGCCAAAGACATCATAAAGACCTGGATGAACAGAAACATTTACTGAAAAGTGCATTGGAAGATTGTAGCATCTCTACAACTGCAGATTATCCAAAATTTCCCACAACTCTGAGAAACTAGCCTGCTATTTTGGATGAATGTAACATGCTGCTGTCCTGACGTCTCTTTAAATAAAGCTTCAGCGCGTTCCCAATGCAGCAGCCTGCTTTCCTTACCAGGAAAAGAAAATCAAGGCTAATTACACCCATCTTATTCAAGCTAAACTGGCGCAGGGGTGGAAAAGTACTGAGAAATTGTACTTAAGTAAAATTACGGGGACTGTGTCAAGTAAAAATAGACAAAGCTAAAAATGGACTTTGAATGAAAGTCAAAACGCGTCAACATTTAAATATACTCGAGTATTTAAGATCGAAAATGAACGATCCAGATTTATTTATTCGTTTAAAGCTTCAGCGTGGAATCCTTCACTGGACAACAATTCTGCACGGGTTTATTCTCGGCACCGTTGAGTAAGATGACGTGAACAATCTTTCCATTGTGAGGGGAAGTCATAAGTATGCAGACGATCCAGCTTACTTCCATTTTTTTTAGTAACGTTGCGTGGGGTTTTATTCGACATTGATGTGAATTTGATTTTTTTTTAAAACTGTAAATAATGAAGACACAAATGACTGGTGTAGCAGATGAGCAAGCACGAAATAGAATAAAAATCTAATGGCATTGAAATTTTTAAATGAGTAATTTGAAGATCAAAATGGAATTGTAAGAAGTAGGAGTAAGAAGTGTGTTGTTTTCTTCTGGTAAATTTACCTGAGTAAGAGTACAGGAGTATTCAATTTCAATAATATTGAGTAAAACACATATCTACCAACATAATACTCAGGTACAGTAACTCACGTATTTTTTAACTCTGGCTGCATTGATTGATACAAATTCCTGACGATGAAGCGTAAAGCTCTGAATGACGTTCCACTTCAGCATGTCTTGCTGATTTCCGGAAGCAGTATAACCCATCCCGAGCACTTCGCTCAGCTGAGACAGGACTTGTCATGAATTCCGTCTCTTGTCTTGTCTCCACCCCTGTCCTGTGTATGTTCCCCATACTTCTCACCTGTTTTCAGTTCATCCTTGATTAGTTTGTCTATTTATACCCTGTTCTGTCTTAGTCTTGGTGCAAAGCCTTCAAGCTTTCATGCCTTGCTTCTGTGTTTTCTTGTTTCTTGTTGTTTCCTGGTTATGACCCTCGATCGTGTTTCTCATGTGTGAATATGGATTATCTCTTTTCCTTTCTGCCTGAGAATCTATCAAGAGTTTTATTTAGGAATCAGGCTGATATTAGCTAAAATGTTCTCCACTTATTATTATGGATTAGCACTAAAAGACAGGAAGTGCTGTTTCGCTAAACTAACTCTTTCATGTGGTGTAACGCTAGAAGATAATCTAAGCGGCCGTGTAGCCTGCAATGATCAGACATGTTGTATATACACATCTCATAGAAACTCTGAGTGTTTATACCAGAGAGAAACCGAAAGCTAACAAGTCTCTTAATGCTTTGTGGACACATTCAAGATGTAATGTTTTACAAGTATAACCTTGTAAACAAAGTTGAACAAGGACTTCGAGATCTAGCATTAGATAGCTAGTTTACTGATGTAGGTTTTAGGCGAGCTACGTAGGGTTTGTTACAGCGATATAAATTATAATATAAATTAGCTAACTAGCAAGAAGTATTAGCTAATACTCAGCTAACTAGCAAGAAGTGTGTGTGTGTGTGTGTGTGTTGTGTGTGTTTATTTTTTTTAAAACAGTTGTGAAATTCAGCTGAGACTAAGTTGCATAAAGCTGAACCTGCACTTAGCAACAGCAAAGCAAACAAAGCATCATCTCTCTCTATCTTCCTCTTTCTCTCTGCCTCTTTATTTCTATCGCTCACTCACTGTGTGTGTGTGTGTGTGTGTGTGTGTGTGGTACAGTAAGTTGCTGTGGAAACCCACACCGTCTCCCGCAGCAGGTCAGCATGTCACTGGGGACTTGCTGCTCCCTCGCTCCGATTGGCCAGCTGACTCCGCTAATGGTGTTTACCTGCATGGCCCTAATCTGCACAGCTTAATCACCTCCACAGGAGAGAGAGAGAGAGAGAGAGAGAGAGACTGACAAGATAGCAGAGAAAGAGAGAGAGAAAAGAGAGACAGAGAGAAAGAGACTGGGAGACTGAAAGATAGCAGATAGAGAGAGAGAGACAGAGGCAGAAAAAAAGAGACAGGGACAGAACGAGAGAGAGGCAGAGAAAAGGAGAGAAACAGAGAGACAGAGACAGGGAGAGAGAAAAAGAGAGACAGAGAGAGAGAAAGAGAGAAAGAGACGGGGGCAGAGAAAAACAGACAGGGAATGAGACACAGAGAGAGAGAGAGAGAGAGAGAGAGAGAGAGAGAGACCGTTATAGGAAAATAATCGACAGTGTGGTGTGATGAAGCAGATTTACTGTTACCACAATGAAGTTGATTTTTTGGCATGTCATACTTTTTATCCCATTATAGTTACATTTGATGTTCAGCTTGTCATGTTACAGAGAAACCGCAAAAAAAAGTGTAAACTCCTCTGTCCTGAAGATGTCGGAAAACTTAAAGTTACAGCTTTACGTCTGACTGTTACAAAGCGCTGACACTGGAGACTCCTTCCATCAATGTTACATAAATAAACATCTCCTTAACGAAAACTTCACCATATCAACAATTATTATTATTATTATTATTATTATTATTATTAATATTATTATTATTATTATTATTATTATTATTATTATTAAATCCATTTATTATTAGTGGAGCGTCTGCCGTCCCGGTCGCTGCGAATAAGCTGTTACTATAGAAACATTCTGTCAGAGATTAAAAGGTAAAACTGTATTGTGGAAATCATGAAAAGTGTCATTTTTAAATAATTACGTATTGTTTTTTTTAAATATAAAAAATAAAAATACATTGCTTTTTGTAGACAGGGAACAAAGACACGTCTTTGTGATATGATGTTTTTGTCTTATCGTCCCACCCCGAGCTGTGCGCTCTCTGTCTGTCTCCACACACACACACACACACACACACACACACACACACAAAATTACTTTGGACTAAAAGTGCTGACTTGTTGAAAAAAAAAAGGCAGAGATGAATAATTCATAGTGCGAGTGGATTAGAAGCCACTTTGCGCTCTGCAGGAGTCTCAATCCTCACCTGCGTGATTTTCTCTCACTGTAGGAGACGCAGTGTTAAAAGCGCTCACTCCACCAACAGGATGAAAAGAAAGAAAGAAACATGATACATTCTGAATACAGACATATTCAGCCTCGCTATCAATGAATGCATGTTTTTTTTTAAATAACGACTGTAAATCGGCCTCGAGAAGAAAGGAGGAGAGGAGAAGAGGAGAGGAGAAGCTCACTCTCTAAGTCTCTCACTCTCTCATTCACTCACTCACTCACTCACTCAATCTCTCACTTACACACTCACACATTCATACATTCACTCAATCTCTCAGTCTCACACTCATTCATTCATTCATTCACTCACTCACTCACTCAATCTCTCACTTACACACTCACACATTCATACATTCACTCACTCTCTCAGTCTCACACTCATTCATTCATTCACTCACTCACTCACTCAATCTCTCACTTACACACTCACACATTCATACATTCACTCAATCTCAGTCTCACACTCATTCATTAATTCATTCACTCACTCATTCACTCACACACTCACTCTCTCACTCACTCAATCTCTCACTTACACACTCACACATTCAAACATTCACTCACTCACTCTCTCACTCACACACTGATACACACTCACTCACACACATTCACTCTCACACACATTCAAACTTTCACTCACTCACACACACAACACATTCACTCACACACTCACTCACTCACTCACACACTGACACACACTCACTCACACACTCACTCACTGATTCACTCACACACTCACTCACTCACACACTACCACACACACACACACACACACACACACACACACACACACACACATTCTCTCACACACAGACACTCACTCATTCACTCTCACACTCACTCAGGTCAGGAGTGGGTCATGTGGCAAAAAAAAATTGCAGTAAAAATTTTTAGTCCTTGTGATAAGTGATAAGGTTCCGTCTGTTTTTCTTGTTTTGTTTTAATAAAAACGAGAGCTAAAATCTAATGTCTGCTAATAACTCGACAATGAAACTATTCGTTTTGAGAAATGTGTTATATATTGATGCCTCTTTGCATCTGTGATTTTTTTTAAAGTCTGTACTGCTCTACTCAGCGACTAGAAACATAACCAGGAACAAAAAACGAAAAACAAATGTAACTTTTCATTGAACATAATCTTTCAATTGTTCCAGAGTGAAAACATTATTTGAAAAAATGCTTAACCA
>CM074922.1:26271715-26286715 GCA_037576815.1 Pangasius larnaudii | reverse complement strand
ATAAAGCACTCGGTGTCCTGCTGTTTTAGTAAAATAATCACCGGAGTCACGGCGGCGTGATGAAGCAGAGTTACTGTTACCACCGTGAAGTTGATTCTTTTACTATAACAGCATGATGTGGAGTGTTTTATTCCTCTTATACCGCAGCAATTTGACAATGATTACAATTTGCAACACATTGCACTATTTATCCATTTATTTTTACACATAAGGGAACTAAAACCTACTGAAAACCTAAAGCTACAGCTTTTCCTCTGACTGTTACAAAGCGCTGACACTGGAGACTCCTTCCATAAAGGCTAAATTAATAACCACCTCCTTATAGAAACCTTCGCCATATCTACGTTTTATTAACCTTTTTATTATTAGTGAATGAGCTGTTGCTATAGAAACAACAACGTATTAGAGCGGAAAATTAACCAACAACTTCTGACCAATCGCAGTCCAGAATTCAGCATTGTTAAGTTAATGTTTAAACAAGGAACAATGAATACAAAAAACAGGACACAAATAGAGTACTTTCACACATCTCTCTAAAAAAATTACTCTAATTTCAGTCTTGTTTTTTACCAGCTCCATGAAATGGAAGGTATTATGAAAAAAACGCACAGCTCTTGCAGTTGGCCGTCTGTGCATGAGAGTGGCTTTTTGGTGAGTCACGCTTTGTCCAATGGTTTTCTGAACGCAGATGAAACCTGGGAGGTTTAAAATATCACCCTGGGCTTTTCAGTGTTGCCTTTTAATGTGAGCTTTGTGAGCTTTGTTAAAGACTAAGCTGCATGTCTTAAAAAAAAAAAAAAAGAGAATCTATTCGTTTAGACTCCAGCAGGATCGTGGCTAAGTGAGAAATCCTATAAAGAGTCATTTGCTGTTGTGCTGTTCGGTTCTGTCCTGACAGTAGCGCAGGTTTATATTAACGCACTTATCGTTTCTATAGCAACAGATCATTAACAGGGACTTGTACTTTCTTTGTAAGGAGACATTTATTTAACATTTAAGGAAGGAGTCTCCAGTGTCAGCGCTTTGTAACTTTGTTTACTGACATCTTCCGGACAGAGGAGTTCACGCTTTTTCGCGGTTTCTTGGTAACAGCAAACTGCGTTTTTTTTTTTTTTGTCTTATTAACTTGAAGAGAGTGAAAAAAGAGAGGATGGAGAGAGAACGATTGTTTATAGCTGCTATAACGTGAGTGAGAACAGGAAGTAGCTTGTTTCTTGGACATTCCAAAATGCTGAAAGTAACTATAAACAGATAAAAAGTATGACATTTCATTCTTTAATTAATAAAAAAAATTGTAATAAATTGTAAAATCTCACTTTTAAGAGTTTTTTTGTTTTCCTGTAGCCATGATGTCAATAATTAGCTTTGTATGCTAACTTCCTGAATCTTAATGTGCTCCTAAATAAGACTTGTGTTTGTGTGTGTGTGTGTTTGTGTGTGTGTGCGTATGCAGGAACGTGTGTCTTCCCTAACGCTGGCACTGTGAGCAGATGATGGGTGATTCTAATGATTCAGGTTTCGTAGGACGCTTTACTGAATGCACATTATGCTGCTTCCAGGATTTCTTTAAACACACAGTAACGCTGAGTGTGTAATTAGCGCAGTCTCCCAAGAAAGCTTTAATATAACCAACAACATGCTCTGTTTAAAAAAGTCCTGGGCTTCGGCTTAATTTGCGTTCAGAGCACCAGCCTACGAGGATGAATCATCAAAATCACCCATCATCTACGCCTCCTAACTCGCCGACTCGCTGTCCGAGTCCAGGGGAAACCCACACGGTTTAGTGGTTTCCCAAATATAAGCTTGGAGAAAAATCAAACGCGCATCACTTTCCCATCTTAACAAAGTTCTACATGGAGTTAATAATGGTGTTTGATGAAGTTTGCTTCTGGAGCTACAATGCTAATGTTGCTAGGTCTTATCTCATTCAACAACCCTTCTGTAAATATCTGCAATAAACCACATCCAGTTCTTCAGTTATAAGTTATATGTCATCTGTAAACTACAGATATACTGTAACATTACGAGGGCGGCCATCTTGGTTTGGTTCTAGGCGCTGTAGAACTGTTGCCGACTGTAATATAGTTCCACTTTGTCCTTAAATGGTTAAAAGACATTCAGCTTTATGGCATTTAAACAACAGTTAACGTTTAAACTTTAAGAGATATTGATGAGTGTTAAAGCAGAGAAATGTGAGCACTTCACTTCTGCGAGCACTGAGCACTGAGACACACTCTATTATACATACTCTTTAAATGCTATACCATCTTAAACATAAACCTCAGGCTGAGTTTAGCAGCTAGCAGCGCACGACAACCAACAAGAACAGAGCTGAATAAAATTCCATGACGAGTACAAAAACATGTAGTCATACTTACAATACAGATTTGGGCCTGAATTTAAGGGAGCAATTTTTCTACCTATGACTGCGTTTGTAGAAAAGCACATCAGTGCCTGTGTCCAGCAAAACATCCCTTTCTGACTTCGTTCCATTTTTGTGTTTTCCCTCCTGCAGGTACGTACCAGGGCCAGTGGGTGGGCGGCATGCGGCATGGCTATGGCATTCGGCAGAGCGTCCCATACGGCATGGCGGCCGTGATTCGCTCTCCACTGCGCACCTCAATAAACTCTCTGCGCTCGGAGCACAGTAACGGCACGGCGGGTACGCCAGGCACGGGGGGCGGCATCAGCCCGGCGGCATCACGCGGAGGCTTTGTCCTGACAGCTCACAGCGAGGCGGAGCTCCTGAAGGCAAAAAAGAAAGGCCTCTTCTTCCGGCGCTCTCTGCTCAGTGGCCTGCGTCTGCGCAAGTCCGAGTCGAAGAGCTCACTGGCCAGCCAGCGCAGCAAGCAGAGCTCGTTCCGGAGCGAGGCGGCCATGAGTACGGTGAGCTCTGCCGCCTCAGACGTCAACTCCACCATCAGCCTGGGTGAGGCAGAGGGAGAGCTCCTGCCCACCAGCACCAACGCCAATGACGATGCCAACGACGATGACGGCGTGGACGCTATGGCCACCGAGAGCTACGCGGGTGAGTGGAGGAACGATAAGCGCGCCGGCTATGGCGTGAGCCGACGCTCGGACGGTCTCTGTTACCAAGGCGAGTGGTTGAGCAACAAGCGCCATGGCTACGGCTGCACCACCTTTCCCGATGGCACCAAGGAGGAGGGGAAGTACAAGCAGAATGCGCTGGTCAGCGGCAAACGCAAGAACCTAATCCCGCTACGCGCTAGCAAGATCCGAGAGAAGGTGGACCGCGCCATCGAAGGCGCAGAGAAGGCGGCTGATATTGCAAAGCAGAAAGCAGAGATCGCTTTGTCCAGGTGAGTGTGAAAACTGGTCGTTACATCACACTCTTCGCCTGCTGAGAGCGGACAGGTGGAGGAGTTATCAACAGCGTTAGCTTGAAAGTTAGGATGGTCACAGGGCTGAGTGTAAATCCCAGGACTGCCCTCTGCTAGTGAGTCACAACTGCAATCCGTCTCCGCCACCTGACCCCACCTCCTCTGTTGAACGTGTGCCTTATAAATGTTTTTCACAGCTGGAGGTGGAGCTCATTTCTGGCCCAGAAAAAAGTAAACAGCAGCCTGAAACACAGAATCTAGTGAGACTCATTGCACGGCAATACTGCAAATCAGTTTTCCAAGCTAGCTTTAAAATAACAAATGATTAAATATAGATCAAGGAACACTTTTTAAAAATGACATACAGCTTCTTTAATCCTCCACTGTGCTCTGTTTCATGCTTGGACTGAGTTCTGCCTCGCTTACTTGTTGATTGGTTGAGCATATATCTGGTGTGATTGGCTGGAGTAATGTGGGCGCTAGTGAAAGGTCATCTCGCGATCTGATTGGCTAGAGCACACCCAGTGAAAACACACATATCTGATGATTGAATTGCATGAGTCGAGCGAGAAGTGGTTCAGAAATCCAAGAATAAATGCCATGTGGTGCACAAATGCCCTCGGAGCAATCTACAAACAAATGCAGCCAATTCCACAAATAAACTATACAACGAATGAGGTTGTGCTTTTTAAAGAAATATTTCTGCTTCTCATTTTATTGATTTTTTTTGGATCTCATTTTATATTTGTGAATCGCTTACTGTTTATTTGTGGGTCTGGTTTTGCTTTTGTGGAACTCGTGCTATTTATTCGTAAATTATGCAACAAATACAGTATGTCCTTGTACTGGAGACTCCTTCCATAAATGTTAAATAAATGTCTCCTCGCAGAAAACTTCACCACATCAGGGATATAATTTTATAACTGTTTATAACTGTTTATAAGTCCCTGTGAATGAGCTGTTACTATAGAAACGATAACGTATTAGGACGAGCGCATTAATATAAGCCTGTGACTACTGTCAGAGCTGCTGTTATAGAGAATTCATCAACATCTTCAGATTCAGACCAATCAGATTTGAGAACTCAGCTAGGGCAGTGCATATTTACAACACTCAACTTCTCTTAAGTGCATAAACTCAAGATTAAATGCCTGGATTCTTCTTCTTGAAGTTATGCACAGAAGCTGAGTGTGATTTGGATAAATGGAGCTGAATGAGGCTGGTATGGATCGCTGGTGTATCAGCACACTGGCAGATGTGTGTGTCGATGTGTGACAGCAGGGGCTCGATCAATAACACGTGAGAAGGCTGCAGATTGCGTCGTTTGTGTGTGTTTCTGTGCGTGAGTGTGTTTGAACTGAAGCTGATTTGTGTAATGTAACAGTAAGGCTTCATTTCGAATGGATCGTCTTCGTTTCGCTTCGTGTCTGGAGGATTGTTTTAGCATGACTGATCACAGCAATATTGTTTTTTTGTTTTTTTTTTGGGTCACAGCTAATAAGTTGCTAGCTGTCAGCAGGGAGGAGGGTTCACACTGGATACCGAGAGAGATTTCCGCATTACGGCAACGGGGTTTTGGCGACCTGCCGAAGAAAAATCCGGAAGCGATGAGGACTAAACAGAAATCTGAATCTCTCTCTTTCTCTCTCTCTTTGACAACATTTCACTAGATATTTGCATTACTGTAATATAAATACGTATGAATTAAGGGTGTGACGATATATCAGTTCGTAAATATAACAATTTTCTTGTGTGTATTCGCCTACACTCATTTTTAAAAATGCTTATCCTATCTTAGAGACTCATTCCGAGTATAAAGATTGGGTCAGATTTGTAAACCTAGCATGAAAGTCACGGTTTTCTATCTAAGACAGACGTTCTAAGTAGTTCTGGGGGCGGAGCACAGTTTGCGATGTCACTAAATATCCTCGACGGTATGAACCAATCACATGACTTGGAAAGCTTTAGGTAGCTGGCTAACTTAGCTACTGTGAAACTGTGGTTGTTATGGTAACATTATGAAAATAATGATCACAAACGAAGACACACAAATTCAAACTAGCTTCCAAACTGTTAACTAGCCGACTAGCTACGTGCTAACATTTCCCAGGTACAGAACATGTTGTACTGTGATTATAAAATAATGAACGATGAGTTAGCGTTACACTGTGAAGCTGATTATTTTCCTATATCGGCACATCCCCACCCAAGTGTTTTATTCCTCATATACCACGGCAATTTTCCAATGATTACAATTTTTAATTTATTAAATAACTTTTTATCTGTTTATAGCTACATTTAATGTTATGGAACATCCTGTTCTTACTTAGCAGCTATAAACAGTCGTTCCCTCACCAGGCCTCTGTTCTTTCTCTTTCTAGAAGGTATTAAGACCTAAAAAAAAAAAAAAAAAAAAAAAAAAAAGTTACAGCTTTACTTCTGACTGTTAAAAAGCACTGAACCTGGAGACTCCTTCCATAAATGTTAAATTAAACATCTCCTTACAAGACGGAGGGGAAAAAATCCACTATATAGACTATTTTGTTAATCTATTTATGTGGATCGTCCGTTGCACACGTCCCTGTGAATGGGCTGTTACTATAGAAACGATAGCACGTAAGAACGAGTGCATTAATATAAACCTTTTTTTTGCGATTCTGGTTATAGAAAATGAATTTACACCTTCTCATTTAAAGTCAGTCATGTGTGTGTGTGTGTGTGTGTGTGTGTGTGTGTGTGTAAACGTGCAGAGGTATGCATGCGCTATATCTAGATCATCACTCACCCTTCAAATCCCATTGACCTCGTTTTAGAGCGAGCGATTACGCGCTAACCCTGCTGATCTGTCCACTGCTTAGCCGTGTTCTGTCCCATGATCGTTTTATAATAACACTGATATTTTATTATATATTTTAAAATTCCCTTCATAAGCAGGACTGGTAGACGCGAAGCCCTCGTTAAGTGTAGATTTGTCTAAAAATGAGCACACAGTACATGATTAAACAGTCTTCTCCTCTGCAAAGTTTGTATGAACAGAGTATTTTTTTTTTTCTGGTCATGGTCGGGTGACTCGGTAGTCTATAATCAAACATGACTCACACCTTAATAAATAAATGTGCTGTACACATATCCTGAAGAGTGACACATTAAATACATCGCATGTCACCTCAAATGACCCTGAAACTCATTTTACATTTTACTGCCTCTCTCTCTCTCTCTCTCTCTCTCTCTCTGTGTGTGTGTGTGTGTGTGAGTGAGTGAATGGAAAAAAAAAGAATAAAATGAAATATTTAAACCTATAACATTTTTCCACATAATGTAGTAAAGTATTACAAATTAAATAAACTACCTATAAAGTAATACAATGCACAAATGTTTTTAATTATTTTATTAGTTAAGTAAGTCATTGTGCAACTATTAATTTATTATATTATGAGTTCTTGTGCTGAGATCCTGAATGACAGATGCTAGTTTCCGTGGATTAATCGCGGGATTAATCCCGTGCCCAAATGCTCGGGTGGTTTAAAAAGATACTTTAATTAATATTTAAATTAGTTTTCAAAAATAGCTGTTATTTTTATTACAAATATTATTTATATTATTACATTATTGTCATTTATGGCTGTCAAGGTTTCATGCTAGGCTGAGCGGGGGAGAAAGCTGTTGCTTCTTTCATTTCTGCATTACATGCTAATGCTAATACAACTGATGCTAGGCGCTAATGTTGCTAAAGCTCAGTTACAGCTAGCAGGAGCTGGTTTGTTAGCATTATATATAGAGGTATTGACAATTGTACTGTCTGTGATTTAGTACATTACATTTCTAAAAAATCAGTGAACGAAGCGTTTGTGCATAAAATAAAACCGTAATAAAAATCTGACATGTATTTCTTGAAGAGACATTGATGCTAAATGCTAATGTTGCTTCATTTTTAGCTATTCATGTCTGTTAGCATTATGCAATAACAACAGAGACTCTTGATAGCTTTGTTTCTTCATATGACGCAATAGAAAAACCAAAAAATGGCTCTAAAATGGAGCATCACGTGTGGAATCGATGTTCCCAGTATCAGATAGAATCAACTGGGCTGTGTTTTGCTGCAGAATGTCTTCCCAATCCTATTGTTTCTGTGTGAATCTAAAAACTCAAAGAACTTTAGAAAAGCCCAAGGATCCGAAATAATCCTAAAGTTTGGTTCTTGATTTTTAAAGCATGCCATCGAAAATTTACCACCAGGAGAAACACATCCAAGGTTTTAAGTTCAAAAGTTGCATGAATATTAACACCATGAAAGTTCCTGATATTCAGAGTCGGGTTACGCACATGCCTAAGTCGCTTTTCTGGGCTCTCCATACGGAATATTAAAATCACCTGTGTGTAGTTCAGGCCTCTGAGGTTGCTAAATTTTTCTTTTCTTCAGTAGAGGCTTCTGTGACAGGGTTTTCAACAGTGACTAGAACACTGCCTTTAAACACAAACACTCACCTTTAAACCTGACAAAACTCAGGGATACAAAATGCATACTGAAAAAGCAGATTGCATTTTTTCCCCCTTTGCTGTTAAATGTAATACAATGCGTAAAAGCAAGAGACAATTTAAAATGAAAAATAAAAAGACTAATACGATGATATATCAAAGACAAGATGGAAAACACTGCACTAAATCTAATAGGAGTCTAGTATGTTGTCAGTATATTACTTCATGAATGATTTATCACTGGTTTAAGTTAACAAAATGGCTTCCACACTCATTATTCAGCAGCGCATAGAATAGCACTTGATCCAGCACAGACTATTTTGCATTTTATTTTTATATATCATGCACGGACAGTTACTCGTGTGCACAAACTAATGAAGCCACAATCCACTAAATCGAGGTCATGAAATCATAATATGTGTAAGAGATGTAGGAGATTTGCGAGTTTGATTTGTCGAATTAATAATATAACGCCAGTATTGTTCGATGCACTCTCCTGTAAAGTACTTTTGTAATTTTATACATAGAAAATTCACTTCTCGAGATAAGCAATGTCTCTAAGATGCGTCTCCTCTGTGCGAGAAAAACAACTTTAATTAGCTAAGACCAAGAATTATTGAAGTCTCGATTAGTATGATGTAATATTTATGTATTTAATATTCTCCTCAAATTACATTCCATAGTGTTTGCAGCCAAAACATAAATTTCAGAGTAACATATTGTGGTTACATCAAACTATCAGATGGAGGTACTGGATGTGCTGAATTTCAAGATCAGAATCATGCATAATTGAGACACACCTCTGTTTTTGACAAACTCCACCCCTCCCACGTGTAACTCTCATGTAACCCTGAATAGTGCTTAAGTCTCTGGTTACGTCTGAGGTCTGGATCGCGATGTGCTCAATCACGGTATTATACCACTGCACTGTTGAATTCTGGATTCTGATTGGTCAGAAGAATCAGTTGATTAATTTTCTATAACAGCGGCTCTGACAGTAGTGCAGCTGCAAATCACAGGTCTATATTAATGGACGCCCCCCCACATAAACAGATTAAAAAAATAATCATTGATATGAAGTTTTTTTTTTTTTAAGTAAGGAGGTGTTTATTTAACATTTATGGAAGGAGTCTCCAGTGTCAGCACTTTGTACCATCTTCAGGACGGATGAGTTTACACTTTTGCTTTCTCAGCAATATGAGCTGCGTTTTTTTTTGTCTTATTAACTTCAAAAGAGAGAAAAAAAAAGTGCCTGCTGAGGGAACGACTGTTTATAGCTGCTATAACACGAGTGAGAACAGGAACTAAACTAGGCGTGAAGTTTGTTCGGCTGAAGGATACAACTGAGGATTCATCATCTATGTCATCAACATCAATATGTCCAGAGACAAGATGTATAGTAGAGCTCTGTTCCCTAAAGAGAAACCTCAAAGGTCTCTCAGTGGTCCTTAAGGTTTAATTATGTACTTTAAAGGAGTTTTACAAGTTGCACTACGTCCTCTAGATACTCTAACTGGAGTTACAGAAGACGTCCCCTTGAGGACACCACCACAGTGACAAGCAATTAGCTCAGAAAGATACGGTTTAGTAACGTTCTGAGAGAGTGAAGTTCTAAGCTCCGTGTCTGTAGTGGATACAGGTGCCCTGAGGGAAGAAGGAGGACTGGGAGTAGAAGTGTGGAGCTGATATTTCTAATGAGGAATGGGAATTGATCTGGGATTGGACAAGACAAATACAGATGTCTTTGTAACAGCTCAGAATGAAGCACCGGCTGCTTCTAATACCTCACGTTACACAAAAGATGGATGGATGTTTCTCTTTGTTCTTTCTTTCATCAAGGGATTATATTGGATGTGTCATAAGATATAAAATTACTCAGCCAGGAAATAGGTGTATTATGGGATTTATATCTAGACACTGAAATAATTTTTTTTGAGGCATCCATAGTAGAAGAATGGAAGATAAAAATGAGGGTGGAAAAAAAGGTTATTTCAATGTCTTGGATCATTCATTCATTCATTGATTCATTCATCTTCAGTAAGTGCTTCATCCTTTATCCGCGAGGAATACACACTGGATGGGAAACCAGTCACACACTCATTCACACCTAGGTGAAATTTAGTGTAGCCAATCCTCCTTTTAGCATGTTTTTGAGAGGTTGGAGGAAACCAGGGAACGCAGAGGAAACCCACACATGACGTGTGATAACGTGTGAATCTCCACACAGACAGAACCTCGAGCTGAGGACCCAGGAGTGATGTTTAGTTTGATATTTTCCTCAATTCTATGCAAATTAGATGATGTTGTAAAGTGACAAATCCAAACAAGCAGCTCGAATTATTCCTCGGATGACATCTCGTTGCAGGCGTGGTCCAGGGTTACCTGCGATTAGTTTGCGTTTACTGTTTGACACACAAAAATGGACGAAAAACTTATAACAGTAGTTTCGTCTTATCCTGTCATATACAACCTCTCAAAAAAAATGTGTGTAGAGACATTATGAAGGAAAATAAAGCTTTGGAACATGTAGCTGAGATCACTGGTGCCTCACAACCTACAAGTGACACCAGCGACTTGTCACCTGCTAACAAAGACATTTCAGGTGTCACACAAATGTAAATATTAGACTAATTGTTTCATGAAATCATCAATATAGCCATGTGTTCAGTCAGTCGTCGGCTCGGCAGCAGATTTAAAGATTTAAAGACAGATTTAAATCTAGAGCCTGTTTTAATTTTTTGGTAGATAGACTGGTAGATAGTGATAAAGCTTCTTGGATAAAGATTTGACATAAATATGTAAAATAAAGTATTCCTTTTGTGTTATAATGGAAAATCTGTGCAAATAACCAAGGGCAATGTGATCAGCTTTCTTCGGTATCTTTTCATAAAACATTATGGATTTGAAAGCATAAATCCGTGCTGGTCCCTTATAAGATCCCGTCCATAAATCATTGATATTCTGTTAAAATATTGAATTTTATGAGACCATATGGCTAATATAAAGCAGCATTATGTATGTGAATGGGACAGGATCTGTCTTTGAAGCAGGCAAAGTGGTGCCAAAAAAAAATTCTACCAATTCAGCCTCCGTCTGGACGAAATAGCATCAGGTAATTTTCAGTAACAGCGCTGCACATGCTGTTCACGGTGTAAATGGCGAATATGCGCGGTGACCCACCATTCAGCTTTCGGTCAGACCTGTTTACAACACAGCACGAATATTACAGGAAGGACACCGGGGAGAATGTGACATTTTCAGCAGACTCGAAACAAAGTGCTCTGAGGAACCGAGTGAACTATAACACTCTGCTAAAGTTCTTAGGATAGCAGAAGGCTGAGAGAGAAAAAAAAACATTTAAAAGGCAGTCTCACAAAAAAAACGCATAAACGTGAAACGGAAGGAAGACAGGATTCTTCGTAAAGCTTGGGCTTTCAGATAGATGCTACACGTACTGTATATATGAACATGCTGCATTGTTTTTATTACAGTTCTTAATTAAAATGACTTTCCCTGACACAAATCTCTCCGTTTTCTCCGCTTATAATTGAACAGTATTTATCCTAGCTGCTCGTACATGCTAGCACGGTAGAAATTATGTAGCTATAAGAGCTAGCTGTCGAAAAAAAAAAAAACAACAACAACAAAAGAAGGAACACCGTTTGGAATAGTATTATACTGAATCATAAAAATTGTTGCATCTTAAAGAAAAAGATAAGAAAACATCAAAGCTTTACACTACTGTAGTGTATTTATTAGCTAGCTACAAGACAAGGAATGGGCGAATTAGCAGTTACATAGCGGCTGTGCTATACACCATTCTGATTGGTCAAAGGCATGGAGGTGTGTTATAGTAAATTACTATATGAGTGACGGTGTGGTGTGATGAAGTTGATTCATTTCCAATACCAGCACATCCTGAAGTGACATGTAGTTCTCACTTACTTTATAGCAGCTATAAACGGTCGTTCCCTCAGCAGCTTCTCTTTCCCTCTCTTAAAGTTAATAAGACAAAAAAAAGAAAAGAAAAGAAAAACCACGCAGCTTTTCATGTTAGTGAGGAACCGCAAAGAATCATAAACTCCTCTGTCCTGAAGATGTTGGAAAACTTACAGTTACAGCCTCACCTCTGACTGTTACTCCAGCACTGACACTGGAGACTCCTTCCATAAATGTTAAATCTAAATCATCATATCAACGATCACACGTTTTTAATCCGTTTGTATTAAAATGAGGTGTATGTTAGTATGCATGGGATTATTAATGTGACGAGCACGTGTACGTCGTGAAGACACGCCCCTCTCTGCGATTTATACAAGATCGTTGATGACCAGAGTGTAATAGTGTTTGTGAAATACACGTCCACTTGACACCGCAGTGTTTCTCTGTTCCCAAAAATTAGCTGCGTTCGTCAGAAACAGGAAAATGCAGGCCTGCTGCACTTCCACATTTGAGAATGACCAATTTCAAGCAGCTCTATTACTATTTCAGCTCCATTTTCGGTTTTTAACGTTTACATTTTTTTCACTATTTCCTTGCTGAAGTTCAGTGACGTGTAACCCAGATTCTTCCTGTTGTTTAAATACTCTTCCTGAGAAGTATACATTTAGCTCCTGTCCAAATTAATCCCTTTAAAAACTGAACACAGGTGTGTAACCTGATTGCATGGCATTACGCACCACATTTAGCTCTTTACAGCTTGATAATTGGATAGTTTGTTGTGTCAAGAACATAAGAAGCGGCCCCAGAGCGTAAAGCGTTTCATATAAATGTACAGTTTAACTATAAAATAAATAAATAAAAGTGCACGCTTTATGCGGTGAAGTAGGCATGCCGATATTCAGTTCTCTAGGAGATTTTTTTTTAAAAGAGTATTTAAGAAACAAATGACCTTTGCACCATATTTTATGGAGAATTTTAACAACCACCAAAAAAGAACCAGATTACATCGGACCTCTAGGCTAGGCTAATAGCAGTCTTTTTTATTTATAATAAGGTTCATATGAGCAAGAGACAGGTCAGTTTTTACATTTTCTACAGATGTCCACAAAATGGAGCTGCGATTTCAGAGAAAGCTGCAAACTCCAGCAAAAAAAAGTGACATTTAAATTGAGATTTTCCCAATTCTACACAAATTAGGTATGACACTAAAGTGACAAATCCAAACATGATTCCTCGGGCCAATCCTATGGCACGTGTGGTGCAACACGGTGCAAAATTTCTTCAGGTTTCTACTCACAACTTTACGTCCTACACTCACTAAACGTATACACAAAAAGAGCCAAGCCCAAAATGGCAAATATGAAGCTTTTAATGGTCTTAACAACAAATCATTGGTCAGAAAATGAGCAAGAATGAAACAGATGCACTCCTGAGAGCTCCTGTGCCTCCATTCGCTGGTTTCCTTTTGCTGCACCGAACTGTTTGGAGAAAAGCTACACACGTCTGGGTGTACAAGATTTTCCAAAAATATCTTCTGGGATGTTTTTTTCTTAAAAGATTAGTGATTATTTGGTTATCTGTCACACCTGATGCAGCCCATCAAGAGCCACGAGGCTTAAACATTTACAGAAATCTAAGGGAAAAGCTCTCGCATACGAAGCTCTTTTATCTATTTGTTTAATTCTTGCTCATTTCCTGACTAATGCTAACTTTGCTATTAAGACCAATAAAAGCTTCATATATTGGCCCATTTTTTAATTTTTTTGCCCAGGAGTGTACAGAGACTTTAGGAAGTAAAATACAGCTTGGAAGGAAGTAGCAGAGATCGTTTGGTGCCTCTGGTGAGTGGATGTCGCTAGTACAGTTAGCCTGCTTTGCTAAACTATCAGTTAAGCCAGTCTGATTAGTGCTTTATGTAATTTGTCTTTAACTAGTTAGCTTTAGAAGCTTGGACAGGCAACGCTCACGAGACCCAAGCTACAAGCGAGTTGTGAACGCGTGGTTAGTTTCCATGCCTTCATCGCTATGCCTCATTTACGTACCTGAACGATATAATTACAAAACATATGCCATAGTTCGAACCTGATCAGTGTCCCTTGAATCTTTCTTTGTCAACGGGTTCAGATTGTGCAATTTACTGGACGTAACACATTTTATTTGCTGCTTTACTGTCCTTTAATAGTATTTTCATACTAATAATATCAATAGTATTTTCATAGTGTTTTTATTCCTTTGATGTTTCATAAACCATAATGAAAATGCTCAGGTGATTATCATTATATTAGCATATATCTAATGCAAACACTAGGTTTCTAACAAGTCACAGTGGTCACAACCTGTGTGTGTTACAGATTAGTAGAGATCTGTCCAGCAGAGACGTGCAGGATATGGGCTAGCGGCTAAGCTGATTAGCTTCTGGGTCATCGCTGTTAGACGCGATAAAGAGACCCAAACACCTGCTGATGAGCTAACACTGGAAATTAGCGTGACTCAGCGCGATATCAGCGCAGGTTACAGGTGTCAGATTAGAGCTACAGCGCCGGTGTTTATTCACGAAGAGTGCGTCTGGTTTGCTGTGTTCGCTGGTTATGAGTATGATTCTGGCTTCCACCTGCATTCAGAGCTGTGACTGTACACCTGTATCACGGTGGACTGCAATACAGTAACCTGGAAGAGGGAATACTGAATATAATGATTTAGAAAAAAAAATTAAGCTTCGTAATCAGTTTTTTTTTTAAACAATTTTATCAAGTAGCTGGAAGAGTACATATTTGCAAATGAAGGTCAGTACGGAACTATATTATCATTTGCATCAGGTTTCTGCTACACTTTCGCCTTCGACTTTGTGAGGCGTGGCCTAAGGGGCGGAGTTACAGCCAACTGCTCAGAGGAAATAAGTGATTTCAGTTCTCCAAAGCCCTATTCGGACTGGATTTAGTTATACACATGAAGTGGGTAATGATATTATTCCTGGAGTATCCCTGGGGTTTTCATCCTCTCCGAATCTGTCATGTCAGTAAATTTTAACCTATTTTACCTTCTATAAAATGAGCAGTAGAAATAGCTCCAGGTAAAATACCTGTATATCCATCTGAACTGACATGTTGGCAAAGATTGTGTTATGTCCTGTAGGAAAATAGGTTCTGCACTTTTTCCTCAGTATAAAGACACTCCAGGAAGCACTCGCTCTTTTCTCTTTTCTGTCGCCAAAACCAAAAAGTTTAAAATGTAGAACAATAAA
>CM074922.1:26254215-26266715 GCA_037576815.1 Pangasius larnaudii | reverse complement strand
GTAGAGATTTATTTATTTACAAAAAAATTGTAATCCATTACCTTTAGCATAAAAAAAGAACGTGTGTAAATGTAATTTTAATCTAAACCATTTCTGTCAATAGAATAATAATGATTATTATTCAGACTGTAATGTAACAGGATGCACTAAGGTTACGGTTCACCTTTTATGCCTGCTGTGGGTGGTGCGAGGGAGCTGTTTGTGTGTGTGTGTGTGTGTGTGTGTGTGTTTGGGTGAGTGTGGTGTGGGAGTGAGTGATGGCACAGGCAACAGGAAAATGAGGGGAGGTCTGGATTGACCTTTATAACGCGCCCACGCGTATCAAGCTTAAACACACACACACATACACGAACACACACACACACACACACACGAACACACACATTTTCTATCTTTGTGAGAACCCACGGCAACCAAAGAGAAATTGTAGCTCAAATAAAATAAAAGCTGTAAAAACTATATAAAAGCTGTATTTTTGTGAGAACCGGGCGATTGTGAGGACATTTAACACTGTCCTATTATTGTGAGGACCTATACACACACACACACACACACACACACACACAGCAGCAGCAGCAACACACAAGTACCCTAGTACAGATGCACAAATACATTCACACAATATTAAAAAAATGAGTTGCTTTTTTTTTTTTTTTTTTTTTGCGTGATTCTCCACGCACCCTTATATGGTCATAGTTTCCTGTCCTGTGTCAGAAATGGTGACTTACAAACAAACTATGATCTGAAGTGCATTATGGGTATTCTCTGCTCTCTACATTATTTGAACGGTAACCTACTGCACTGACACTGGAGACTCCTTCCATAAAATGTTAAACAAACATTTCATTTTCTTTACAGAAAACGTCCACCGTACAAAAAGTCCCCGTGAATGAGCTGTTACTATAGAAACAATAAGTGTTATGGTATAAATAATGATTATTGCTGTCTTAAATAAATATTAAATAAGTGTACAATGGATATAAAAAGTTTACACACCCCTGTTAAAATTGTTTGTGTGATCTAAAAAAATGAAAGCAAGCTAAATCAAGTCAGAACTTTTCCCACCGTTAATGTGAAACTGCAATGCATACAAATAAAGTGAAAAACAATCGGAAACAATTTAGGGGAAAAAAGGAAAAATAAAAAAACTTACAATAACATAGTTGCATAAGTATGTACACCCCTAAACTAATACACTGTCGGAGCACCTTTTGATTTTACTACAGCACTCGGTCTTTCTGGCTAAGAGTCTTGACTTGGCAATATTTTGTAACTCTTTCTTCAAAAATATTCCAGATCCATCAGACTGTAAAGGCATGTCCTGTACACAGCCTGCTTCAGGTCACCCCACAGATTTTTAGTAGGATTCAGGTCTGGGTTCTGGCTCGGCCATTCAAAAACACTGATCTTCTCTTGGTTAAGCCGTTCCTTTGTTGATTTGGATGTGTGCTTTGGGTCATTGCTGTGCTGAACGCTGAAATTCCTTTTCATCTTCAGCTCACTAGCAGACACCTGAAGGTTTTGCAATAAAATCGACTGGTATTTGTAGATATTCATGATTTCCTCCACATTGAGCCAGTTCTGGCTGAAGAAAAGCAGCCCTAAAGCATGATGCTGCCACCACCATGCTTCATCGTGGGTATGTTGTTCTTTTGGTGATGTCCTTTTTTTTTTTTTGCACCAAACATACCTTTTGGAATTGTGGAATTATTATACCTTTTGGAATTGGTCTCATCAGAGCATAACACATTTTGACACATGGTTTAGGGTGATTTAGTTGAGCTTGGATGTTTTTCTGTGAGAAAGTCTTGCCACCCTAACCCATAGCCCAGACATGAAGGATATGAGAGATTGTTGTCACATGCAGAGAGTAATCTTGTCAGATGTTCTTGAGCTACTTTAATGTTGCTCTGCAGCCTCCCTGGTAAGTTTTTGTCTTGTCCTTTTATACATTTTGGAGGGAGGTCCTGTTCTTGGTGATGTCACTGTGGTGCTCCATTTCCTCCACTTGTTGATGATGACCTTCATGGTGTTCCATGGTACATCTAATGTTTTGGAAAGTCTTTTGTACCTCTCTTCTGATCAATACGTTTTGACAGTGGGACCCTGTACAGGCTTTCTAAGCTCTTTGCGGACTATGGCTTCAGAAACCAGGCGAAATGAAGAAGATGTGAAGAAAATCCTACAGAAACATCTGGACTTTATTTGGGGTTAATCAGAATAATTTCATTGATGACAGCTGTATGATATTTACTTTTGAACATGAGATTGAATGTGATTGGTTCATTCTGAACACAGCCACATCCCCAGTTATAAAAGGTTGTGTATACTTATGCAACAAGGTTATTATAATTTTTTTATTTTTCCTATTATTTCCTGTTCCTCTTATTTTTCCCTAAAATGCTTCTGATGGTTTTTTCACTTAATTTTTATACGTTCTACTTTCACACTGAAGGTGCAAAAAGTTCTGACATGATTTATCCTGGTTTCATCACAGAAACCTGCCATTTTAACTGGGGTGTGTAGACTTTTTATATCCATTATAAGTCTAAGCCGTGTTTTCCCCCCCAGCCTTGTCTTGTGCTTTTCTAGTTCCTATTTTTGTCCTTGTCCTCATCCTTAGTGGTTAGTTTTTAGGTTTTTTTTCCAGGTTTTGACCCTGGACTGTCTCTGCTTTTGTCACGCTGTATTTTGATCATCTGTAATTCTCTGATTAAACCAACGGATAAAATTCAACATGAATTAAAAATTAAAATGATGGAGCAGGTCACAGATCTGAAATGTGGTTATGATGGAATATTAGCATACAGTGGCATTTTCTTTTTCTTTTTTTTTTTCAATCCATTATTATGAGTCCTGTTACAGCTTGTTTTTCTAGATAGCAAACCTTTTTATATAGAGATAAAAAAAACTAGGCTTGTTGATGCATCATGGATTAGCGCATTGCATTTGATATCATTATCATATATTAAGAAAAGCTGTTCAATATATGGGACAACGTTTAAATAATTGCAACGAAACTAGAACAGAAGGTGTGTGTGTGTGTGTGTGTGTGTGTGTGTGTGTGCAGGAGTGGAGTGTGAGAGGCCGAAGCCACAGCCCTCGAGCGACAACGACGTGGAGATGATGTCGAGCGAGACTCCGGACAGCACCGAGCTCTACATGAAGGGCTCAACTCCTCCAGAGCTCACTCCTGACGCCAGCCCGGGTCCAAGTCCCACCTCCAAACCTCGGGCCCGCCCCAAAAATGCCCGCTTCCTGCGACAGAGCGCTGTGGATGACGAGAGGGGTGGAGCCTCTGAAATTCAGGTTCTGGTGGAGGGCCGAAGCCACGGTAGGCAGAGTGGAGGGAGTGGTTTAGGGGAGGAATACCCGAGAACGGCGAACTCCAACGGTCACCGGCACTCCTCATCCAATCACAAGGCGTCGTCGCGCGAGCACGGCTCGTCCAATCACAAGCCGTCATCACGGGAGAAGTGGGCGGAGTGGACTTCACACCGTACACAGACGCGGCTGCTCGAGCAGGATGAGGAGAAGCTGAGCAACTATGAGATGGAGATGAAGCCGTTGCAACCCATGGACTCCAACTCCCAGAAGCCCTATGGGCAAGGGGAGGAGCGTCACCGGGGCAAGAACCGGGGCAAAAACCGGGACCGAGAAAGAGACAGGGAGAGAGACAGGGACAGAGAGAAGGAGAGAGAGAGAGAAGACACGGCACGGCCCAGTGTGGACTCGGTGCAAAAGCTGGACAGTCTACGCGTGGGGGAGAAACTGGAGGCTCGGCCTCTGCGCAGGGACCTCATGCTCTCACCCCCGCAAAAATCCTCACCCATTGCACTAGAACACGACAACGAGAATCGCACACAGCTCAAAGCCAACTCGGTGAGTGTCCACACACACACACACACACACACACACACACACACACACACACACACACAGGTGGGAGGCGCATAATCTCACTCCCGTGTCAATCACAGTGACACACACCTGATTATTTTCATTCTAACAACTTTTTTTAAAGAATATAAAGATTACGTTACATCTACAGGCAACGATTTACTTCACGATGTGCAAAAGAGGCACCAATATGGCAGCCAGTAGCTTCAGCATACTTGTAGAGTGTATAGAAGCTCGCAGTCTCTTTGTGGTTTCGTGTTGTCCGTCGTGTACGAGTGCACCAGCACTGCAGGTGGCGCTGTTACACTTTCATGACAAGTTTCTACAAACACAGGAAGCCGACTTCTCCTTAAAATCATCCGTCTTGGAATGAAACAGCATGGGGATGCGGCGCTAGTCATGACCAATCACAGGTTCAGTTGTGTAGCGTGTTGGTCTGTGGAGGTCGCCCTGCTACGATGAGAGCAACCTCCGCACAATGTCGGTCAACAATCGCTCCAGATACGCCATCGCTTTCCTGGATTCCAGTCAGATGTTTGTCTCTGCATGAAGTACGCCGAGACTTTCTTATTAATCGTTACCTGAGATAACTTCTTCACCTCAGCAGAAAACTTTTTCTGAAAGCAGGTGCATGGAAAGAGCACTACAGAGCAGGCCAAACCACCTCGACCATGTCACGCACACACACACACACACACACACACACATACACACACACACACACTCTGCGCCGGCCGCATGCACCTTGGTAACAGCAGCTCGCTAAAGTGGCCTCACATTGGCTGCTTCACACTGTTGCTAGGGAACAGCTTATGCATTGCTCTGATATTAGCCAATAGGAGAGAGTGTGTGAGTTACAGAGTGGCGGGTGTGTGTGTGTGTGTGTGTGTGTGTGTGTGTGTGTGTGTGTGTGTGTGTGTGTATAGCCGCAGAGAGTCAGAGAGTGCAGGATAGTTGTGTAGAACAGGTTTACACAACACACCAACACACTGAGGGGAAAGATGTAGGTCTACAAATAAGTGCATACAGTAAAATAAAATGTCAGCATGCGATTTGTCTTAAAAATCTAAAATAAATCTGAAGTAACTACTCATATGTAGTGATGTTTATGCGGTTTATTTAATATTTTAACACAAATTTTACGGCTCTGTGTTTTGTACATGTCATCGTGATGCTAATTCGTCATATTCCTATTCGTATTAAACTGTGACAGTGTGTGTGTGTGTGTGTGTGTGTGTGTGTGTGTGTGTGTGTGTGTGTGCGTGCTTCATTGCACGTGTTGTTGTTGCAAGAAACACACGCTTCACTCGTCACAGCCCGATTTCATGCCTCGCATGTTCCTCGTGTAGTGTGTGTCTTCGTGTGTGTGTCTTCGTGTGTGTGTGTGTGTGTGTGTGTGTGTGTAGCCGTAAACACATCTGCAGAATCACATCAATTAAAAATCGCATGCGGACGGACGCTCATCATCTTTGAAGCGTGAGCACAATGCAGCATCATTTCCATGCTGATCCTAATTATCTGCTGAGTGGCACGAGATAGAGATCAAACAAACATCGCAACAGATCTGTGTGTGTGTGTGTCTGTGTGTGTGTGTGTGTGTGTGTGTGTGTGTGTGTGTGTTTTGGTAGGGACCAAATGTCCCCATAAGGACAGGAATATCTGACAAGTTTGACCCTCTGGGGACTAATTATTTGTTTATTTGTTTGTTTATTTGTTTGATTGATTGATTTTTTCCTGCAGCTTTTATGTAAAGAACTAAAAGAGGCAAAAGTTTTCATTTTAATTACTGAGGTTATGGTTAAGGTTAAGGTTAGATTTAGATTTAGTGTAGCATAACATTAATGTGTGTGTGTGTGTGTGTGTGTGTGTGTGGTGGGGGGTGTTATGTCGGATGTGTGTATTCATATCTTTATGGGAACATGATTATGCTCACACACTGACTTTAAGTGAAACAAAAATATGTGTAAACGAAGCTTATAAACATAGATACTGTAGATAGCAGCATTGGGCTCATTGTGTGTGTGTGTGTGTGTGTGTGTGTGTGTGTGTGTGTGTGTGTGTGTGTGTGATCTCAGTGTCGGACAAATTGCATGAGGATGATGGTTAACGCTAAGTAATGATAAGAAATATTGATGTTTTCTTCCTCCCTCCCTCCTCTCTCTCTCTCTCTCTCTCTCTCTCTCTCTCTCTCTCTCTCTCTCCTTACAGGGCTCCAGTTCAATTCTGGTTGTCATGGTGATTTTGCTCAACATCGGAGTTGCCATTCTGTTTATTCACTTTTTTATTTAAAACTCTTGTTATTTCCTTTATTCCCTCTTAATTTATCTTATTTATGAATCAGTTGTGAGTGTTTATCCGGCTCCGGCTACATCTGATTAAAGGAAGCGTAAATCACAAGGACGGAGGAAGGAAAGAAGGAAGGAAAGAAGGCGACACAAAAACGAATTTACAGTCAACTCGGGGCTCAACCTTTTTTTTTTCTCTCCACTTCTACAAAGAGCTCTTGTTTTTGTTCACTTTTTTTCTTTAGCATTACTGTTTTTAAGATTCCTCATTGCTACAATTGTTTTTTTTTTTATCTCTCTTTTTTTTGGCATTCTTGACTTTTCCATAGCTCTTTCTTTGTTGTTGTTGTTTTTTTTTTCGGCTAGTGGACTCGAATGTATGGTGGCGCGAGACAGAGTGTGTGTGAGGTGCTGTGAGCTCACAGGTGAACTTTACTCCATTGAAACGTTGTATTGATGTCATTGGCTGAGAAACGGTCCCGTGTCTGTACTCACCACACCTCCATCCCGTCTCATCACTCCGTCTGGACTCAGCTTCATCTTCTCCTTCCTGGTCAGGAACTGTAGAATCAGGATAGTTTTGGAGAGCACAAAAAAAAAAAACTACACAGAGACACACGTTTGCACTGCATGTTTAGAAACAGGAACGTTTCCCAAACCAGAACCAGTTTAAGTTCATTTTCCTCCACGATGACACCGTCACAGGATAAGAGCTCAGATGAGAATAAAAATACAGGCGAAAAGCCTTGTTGATGAAGGGGATTTTACACTCTAATAATAAACAGCTGGGCTAAAAAAGACCATGCCTGAGTCGATTTGGAAGCCTGGCGCTGGGGCGTAGTTAAGAGGCTGTATTTTGGGTTGAAAATATTTCATGACAGTTCCAAATGCTTATTCAGGAATTTAACATAATACATACAACATAGCTGACTATATACGTATCAGATAACATGCTTTACGCAGTAACTACGTTATAATGATTAATAAAAGGTCAACGTGAAATGAACTTTTGTTTAATCACATGTTATTGGATACTAGACCTTACGGTGAGAAACAGAATTAACCAATCAGGAATCCCGCACTTTCACGGGTCTCATTTATCAGACCTCTCAACCTGTACACGCCGGAAAATTGTCATTTATCCCGCGGGCATATGCACAGCTGTACGAAATGGATGTTTATAAACCCTACACGTTCTTAGTTGCTCTGCCCGTGCATGGCCACGCTCATTTGCATAAAGAAACACCCCCGAATCACCATATATGGTAAAGACTTTCCCTTCACAAAGGGACGTGGTGGACGACAATTAGGTAGCGATAACAGCTTAAATTGGTTTATTTGATTCTTTTACCAAACAAGTGGTTTGTCTAAGGTTTGTCTTCTTTTAGATTTTATGGCTATGGCTATGGAAATGTACTGTACTGCAGCGTGAGCGATATGAATGTAAGACGCGGGTCACTGTTCGGCTCCTAGTTGGAAAATCTCATAGCTGGTCTGCACTTTCTCGTCAAAATGTACTCATGGCTTAAAAACTTTAGAATCGAGATCAACTAAGATCTCATTGCATGTCAGTTTATCTGTGATTTCACTTTTCTACCACTAGGGGGTTTCTGCATACGCGTGGTCAGGAGCGTGCGTAATTATACACAGGAAGAAACTGATAAACAAAGTTCTGTGTGTTGAAAATTGCAGACACACGGTTGATAAATGAGACTCCTGGTTTTATAAAGTACGATGTCATTTCCACCGTATTACTAGCAAGGTAAATATTTGCAGTGGAACTGTCATAAAGGTATTTCATTTCCTACGATGATCCATGTTAAAGCTTGGGTAAAGGTGGATGGTAAATTGTGCTTCTCCTGCTGTCTGACGTCCACCCAAATTTCATGAGCGTGTCACATTTAGCGCTGTGGTTCTATTTAGCGTATTTCCTCATCTGCCCCAGCACATGGAGCTAGCGTTTAACCTAACAATCTAGGTTTTAACATTCAGCTAGCTTTCATTTCTAAACCCCAACATTATACATTTCGCTCATTCTTGATAGTAGACTCATATTCACAATGTGTCATCCATTTTTTTTTTTTAGTTTCATTGACAGACCTCATTGTTTAAACACCGTCTGAATGTTGGATGAGGGCTAACACATGATATCCTGTAAGGTATTAAATCCCGACGGGGTGCCATTAATTAACGAGGAACGTCGGCACCCACTTCACCGCACACACCCGAGGAAGCCGCTGTTGTCGACCAGTGTCAGAGACTGTTAACGTTTTTTTTTGTTTTTTTTTTTCCAAAACTGCTGCTTTCAAAAAAAATATTTATTGAAAAATGATTTAAAAAAAAAAAAAAGATTTTTTAGCTATTTGCAAGATGTCTGGAAAAAATGCCGACTGCCTTGTTTTTTAAAAGAGACCAATTTGCATGCTGATGTATGGTTTAGTTTTGTAAAGCTACCTTCCGAGACAAATAAGGATATAAAAGTCTTCTAGTTTTGGAAGCAGTATACGGTTGCGTTTTATTTTCATTTAGTCATTTATTTGTGTAATTTGTTTTTTCTTAAACCCTGACAAAAATATTGAATCTACCCCAGCACTGCAGTGACGTCTTTCCACAAAAAGAAAAAAATATATAATCATCTTTCAGAAGGACCCAAACATCTGAGATGAACTCCTCATCGAACCAAAAGGGAATAAACACTCGAAGAGATGTCCGCTTTATTTTTTTCTAGCCAGCTCACTGAACTCAAAGACTCTGAGCTGTGTGTGTTTTTTTATAGCATGTGTGTGTGTATGGGGCCTGTATCTCCCGCCTGAGTCACTGATCGCTCACAGTCTGTGCTCTCTCCCTTTATCTCTCTTTTTCTCCCTTCTCCCACCACATCAATTTTCAAAAAGAAAAAAAAAAAAGGGAAATGGTGATGGAAAGGAACGGAAAGACAAAAAAGGTGGAGGCCAAAGCTGCTGAAATCCAGTGCTGGTTTTAACACACCCTCGTCCGCAAGCGTCAGGAGCGGAAACGACTCGAGTAACAGTGCTTTTGTTACTTTGTTAAATGACTGTTATTTTTTATGTTTATATTTTATGTTATATGTTTTATTTAGACCTCATTACAAATCTCTTCTTCTCTCATCCAGCCAGTGACTGTACGCTGAACGGCAATAGAACAGACTCCCGCGCATTTTATTTGCATTTCATTTACATTTCATCTTTCAAATTTTATCGCTATGAAAAATAAACTATACTGCCAATTCATTATCTACTGTTCATCGGTTAAATTAAAGTATTTATTTTTAACTTTTTAATACTCGAGTACATTTAAAAGTCGCAACGTTTCGACTTGAGTACGTTTTTGGCTGGATACTTCCACTTTTAACCGAATTAAATTTTCATACGTGTTCTATCCTCTATTCTATTCTTCACTTATTAAGTATAATTTGCCAGCATATGATTTTCGCACCGCTGACAGTTAGGGATCACATAAACATCACATAAACATCACAGCGAGTTTGCTTTCGCAGGCAAAAACTGCTCATCGTAAAAGAATTCTTTTAATACTGCTGCGACCAAAGATGGCCGACGACAAAGTCGTGTCAGTGTGAGAAATTTCGGCTTAAAATCTCAGATGACGCGCGTCTAAAATCCACCGATAGGAGGACAGCAATCTCACGGGACAGCTACAGATACGGTAGCGCCAATAGAGAAATGCAAATGAAACATGATAACGGACAGAAAAATATTTCCTTATTACCTCAAGCTCACGTTGAACAGTATTAGTGTTTATAATCGGACATAGAGAACTCACGTTATCACGCGGTTTGTTATAGAATTCGGCTGAGATTTTATTGGAATCTGCGGAAATCGCGTCGTGTGAAACCGGCTTAACTCTGAAGGCGTTGACATTTAGCGCAATTTCTTTTTCTCAGAGAAGCAAAAATGGTTCACAGCCTCATTCAAGTTATGATGTTGAGCTAACTACATACCCAGCTTCAGGTACCTACGTCACAATAATTTACTGAATATTGTTGACAATTTTTAAAAATAATTAACAGTAAAGGTACCTTTTGATAGCTACGTAGCTGTACTGCCTAGCTAACTATGAAGCTAGTTAGTTAAATAGGGAGTTATGTACAGTGTATAAATGATGTAATGCTAGCCACCTATTACCGAGCTAGCTTTTTACGTTTATCTTGGTGACATCATCGACCTCCCCTCCCCCACCGTCATGCTAGCTAGATTATTTTTTAAAAATCAAGGTACTGGAAGATAACTAGCTTTATCAAACACCCATTTTGATCCTGTTAATACCTATATCTTATTTAGTGAATATGACGGCCATGAGACACCACAAACTCGGCACAGTGAAGATGACCACGCGAATGATTTCAGCCAGTTGAACTGTTACCTCATATTAGTATGCTAGCTACTTAGCAATATGATGTGACAATATACAAGTAAGATAAGGAAGGAAAGGAAATGGCTTCAACAATGTTCATTAGATAAGTCTATGTTTTAAATGTTTATACACGCTTCCAAACATTAACAGGAAGTCAACGAGAGTGTGTTAAAAACAGCACTGAATGCAGGTTACTGGTCACATGATCTGGTATAAACGTTACAATCGGATGGCCTGGTGTACACACTCCATGTGCGGTGTGTAATGTGTGTGTGTGTGTGTGTGTGTGTGTGTGTGGGAGATATTGGGAGATGAAAATGAAGCATGCGGTGGCTGAAATCTCCTCTGTAACCTCCATCCTGCCCAGACGGACGCACCACGACCCTGCGGTCGGCCATCGCATGCCCGAGCATGCCCACTTCTTTTTCTCTCTTTCTCTTATTCCGTTCTTTACTTTTGTTTTCCTGGGAGTTTGTCCGTTTTTTGAGTTATGTGGAGAACATAATGAAAGTGTTTGAAAGTAAGCTCTTGTTTTTGTGGTCATTAAAAAAAAAAACGGGTTCTCATTTTATCACTGCCTTCTTTTATTAAACGTTGATGAAATGATGTCTAAAATGGATGTAACTTACTCCAATCTAGCCAGAGTTACTGTTACTGTTAATGAAAAGTACAGCTGCGGGAAAAATGCGTACTGCTCAATACATCCGCGTTTTATTTTTAAACTACTGGGATTATTATTAGAAGTAGTATTAGTAGCAGTAGTAATTTATTTACTTATTTATTTATTTGGTTAGTTAGTTTGTTAGTTTTCGAGGTACATTTTCTTTTTTTTTTTACCCAGAAACCATGAATGTTGCTAAATTTTTACTCCACTTTAAAACTAAAAAATACACAAACAAAAATCACTAAAATTAAAATTTAAAACTGCAACTAAATAGAACCTAGTAGACTTTCACCCAAAAAGATGGGATTTAGCAGGTCTGTGCACATAACTGTAAAAATAAAACTATAAAACATTTGAGGAATAAAAAAAAATGCTACAATTAAATTAAAAACAATAAAACAGGAAATAGAAGTATCCATACTGTTGGAATGCAAATTTCTGTTTTTATAAAAATTAAAGCTATAAATAAACATAAAGCTCAGTAAACTAATGCAATAAATAAATTAAAAGTATTAAATAGAGCATGAAATAATAATATGTTAAAAGCATTTAATTAAAAAAAAATAAAAAAAAATGCACTTACAACAACAACAAAAAAAAACTACAGCTAAAAGGAAACTAGGAAATTACTGCCTTCAGAACCAACTGAAAGAAAATAAAATCAAATAAAATACATTTCTATTTGTTTGTTTGTTCATTTGGGTTTTTTTTGGAGTGTATTCTTACATTTTGCTAACTGTAGTTATGTAAATATGCTCACTCCATTTCCGATTCGAATTTAATAAAATTGTTTATTTCCTTAACTACGATTACTAAGAAATGAATAATGATTAAAATTGTCGTTAAATGAACAAAACCACTAAAGCTAAGCTGAAATTCAAAAGAAAAATAGTATGAAATCTAATATAAAATATAAATATATCATTAATATGTAAAATATAAATATATCTAATATAAAATTTCAAGAAACCCAGAGTATAACAAACTTCTTTATAATCTTCAGTCCCATTAAGACTCCACCCCAAAGCATCTGGCCACGCCTCCTTTAGCAAACAAACCAAATCCAAATCAGTATTTCTGGAGAGACAGCTCATCCTCACAGGGTGTTTGCATGCAGTGTGTGTGTGTGTGTGTGTGTGTGTGTGTGTGTGTGTGTGTGCCTGTGTTTAAAATTCCGACAGTGTTACACATGCTAATGCTAACTCCACTTCAGACGCTCCTTTAGACGTTCAAGCTGCTCGTCCCAGACGCTTCCTGAC
>CM074922.1:26215064-26236418 GCA_037576815.1 Pangasius larnaudii | reverse complement strand
AAGGAAATGAGCTGGAAGTGTTACTGAGCATCTTGCAGAAGCAGCCGCGGTTCTTCTGGAGACTTTGACTGTCGACTTGCTTCTTATTTCTGCAGCGAAACCCAGCAGCCTTCATTCTGTTTTTATCTGAATTTATGACAAAATCTCAGTTAAGTCAATCAGACTTCCAAGTTGTAACACTAAAATGTGGAGAGGTTCAAAGGGGTGAATATTTATGCATGCTACTGTATATATAGCACAAAACAAAAAACAAAAACAATTATTTTTTAGCTATTTTCATATGCTACAAATCACTTTCTATTATGGTTTTATATCTCCATAATTAAGGATTTACATTTTAAGCCTTTTATGTTTCTTTAAAATGGTGCTAATGCTGGTATTGACTTAGCCTTTAGTCCAGTTGTAGTTGATCAGCTGAAAATAGTGTCTGAATTCAAATTCAAATTTTATTTGTCACATGCATAACCATAAAAAAAGGGTATAAGAATATATCTATGGATGTCTGGATGGTGGCAGCAGCGGTCCGACAGTACCAGTATAAGTTTGCTGCTTTAGTTTTGGAGCTACATGGCTAATGTACGAACACATGATGGAAGTCTCGTGTGTAAATATCTGCAGAGTCTTCAGACGTCTCAGCTGGTCACATCTGGGCTCAAGAGGACATTCACAGTGTACGTGTTGCTGAAGGGCCTCTACAAATCACACAGCAGGGTTTTGGATGTAAACTTATCACCCCGTGTTCACACTCACATGTGGCCGGTGCTCTCGGCTCGCACTCCTGTGTGAAATATAGCGCAGGAAATTAGAATGATAAGAATCGGAGAGGAATTTGCTGTTCAAGCAGCAGAGAGCTGGAAGAGCACATGGATAATCAGTGGCCTCTTCGTTTGTGTTTTATCGTGATGGAGAGGAAGACATGTCTGTCCTTAACCCTAAATTCTACGCAAGATTTTGAGGTTCTCTGATTGTCCACATGGATCTCTGAATGTCCACATGGATTTCTGATTCTCCACGTGGATCTCTGATTGTCCACGTGGATCTCTGAATGTCCACGTGGATCTCTGATTGTCCACGTGGTTCTCTGATTGTCCACGTGGATCTCTGATTGTCCACGTGCTTCTCTGATTGTCCACATGGATCTCTGATTGTCCACGTGGTTCTCTGATTGTCCACATGGATCTCTGATTGTCCACATGGATCTCTGAATGTCCACGTGGATCTCTGAATGTCCACGTGGATCTCTGATTGTCCACATGGATCTCTGAATGTCCACGTGGATCTCTGATTGTCCACATGGATCTCTGAATGTCCACGTGGATCTCTGATTGTCTACGTGGTTCTCTGAATGTCCACGTGGTTTTCTGATTGTCCACGTGGTTCTCTGAATGTCCACGTGGTTTTCTGATTGTCCACGTGGTTCTCTGAATGTCCACATGGATCTCTGAATGTCCACATGGATCTCTGAATGTCCACATGGTTCTCTGAATGTCCACATGGATCTCTGAATGTCCACATGGTTCTCTGATTGTCCACATGGCTCTCTGATTGTCCACATGGTGGCAGCATCAGTAAGAAGGCTGATAAACATCTCCCTGCTGAATATGTTATTAAAAAAATAATTGTGATGAATAAAACAGTTACTGAAAAAGAATGAAGGAATAAAATCATGGAAAGCTGTATAAAAGATGACCGAAAACCTAAAGTTACAGCTTTACCTCTGACCGTTATAAAGCACTGACACTGGAGACTCCTTCCATAAAAGTTAAAAATAAATGCTTAAGACTGATTTAATGGGCGTAATAGACCTCAGTCTGTGATACTGGGGACTGGGATACTGCAGGACTGCCTAACATCCCTTTAAAGGAGTGCTTTAATGTTTATTCAACCCGATCTCTATCCATCAAACCTGTACAGCGCACATGTGATGTGTGAAAGCACAAGGTCACAATATTTAGAAGAATTTGTGGTTATACCAAAACTACCAGTGTAGTAGGAGACCACAGAGGTGCCAACTTTGCTAAGAAGAAAATCATAGCATGCATGAAAGGAAGAAGAAGAAGAAGAAGAAGAAGAAGAAGAATTTTGCCACAAATGCCTGGTGTATGTCAGTGGACATGACAGCTAATTATTTTCAGAAACAGTGTTACATAACAATTAGCAGCTGTTCCTTTTTTAAATGAATTAATTTATTAATTTTTACCAAAAGAGCCCCCTGTCCCACCTTCTTGTTCGCTATTTGCTCACATGACCAACGCTACCTAGATAAAGTTGGTGTGAAGTTAAAAAAAAAAAAATTCACCGGGTGAATTTTATTCGTGTTTTCTCCGACCTCTGCTTTAGCTGTAGCTCCCTGCTTTAGCTTTAGCTTTAGCTGTGTAGTGTTCAGGTGTCTCCTGTATCTCCGTAGCAAGGGGTCAAACATCATAAATGCTACAGATAAACCCCAGACTTGCATCTCTGCACCACAGAACACACTTTTATAGCTTTTTTCAGATAAAAAGTCCTTGCAGTTTCTTCAGTTACGTTGACACCTCCAGCTCCAGCTGCACTTGTTACAAGTCACTGTGGATAAGAAGTAGATTAGCACCGAGGTTAAAGCTGACATTGTTTTTCTTTTTTTTTTTCGTGTTTTTTCCTCAGAACCATGACAGACCCGTACGGTTGCTTTGAGGCTCAGGATCGCTTTCCTGGATTCTGATTAAACCGAGTCTGCGATTAAATGAAATTTCCTGTGCAGAGTCACTTTTAACTAACGTCTGTGTCACAGAATCCCAAGTATTTCTGAGGAGTCATATCTTTATGCCCTTGAGGAAAAGAAGTACAAGTGAAATTCCAGTAAAATAAGTTTACTCAGTTCACAGGTACCTTTTAGTTTCACCATATAATGTAAATTGACCTCATTTACTGTATACCTTATATTTATATTTTCTGCTAATGTGGCCGTGTGGTTTACAGGATAACACTCACAATCTACCGTAACTGCTGGAGTAGTACAACTACTAAATACTCACGTAGTACAACAGTACAAACACGTAGTACAATAATGCTAACTCGAATATTACGACAGTATATCGTTAGATAAGACGACATTAAGAGCACTGACACTGGAGACTCCTTCCTTATCAACGACTAAACGCATGACACACATTTTTAGCCCGTTTATATGACGCGTCCTCCGTACACGTCTCTGTGCATGAGCTGTTACTATAGAAGCGATAACGTATTAGAACGAATATATTAATATAAACCTGTGCTACTGTCAGAGCTGCTGTTACAGAAAATAAAACTACACCTTCTGACCAATCAGATTTGAATATTCATCAGCGCTGTGGTGTGACAGTATATAACATGATGTTTTGGTGGTTAAGAGAATTATTGCCATAGTTTAGACTCAGGAAGCACATGACTGTTCCTGCTATTCGCTGTGAAGAGAGTATTGTGTATTAGCATGCTAATTTCTCCTCCTTGGCAATCATGCATCTCACCAGAAGCATTTTGGCCTTCTACACACACACACACACACACACACACACACACACACACACACACACGCGTTATTCTGGTCTCATGCTTGCCCTGGGGTCCTTCTTGTGAGACAGGAAGCAATGCTTGTTTGTATTTTTTCAATGGTTTTCTAGCAGAATTGGACGAATTGAAGTTGTGGCTTTTCCATTGCGATTGATTTTGATGTCAGGATCAAAAGGCAAGAATGGGGCTCTGTGTGTGTATGTGTGTGTGTGTGTGTGTGTGTGTGTGTGTGTGTGTGTGTGTGTGTGGTGAGTCAATACAGCCTGCGTCAACAAACCTCTTTAGTGCCTCGGAGAATTGTGACCACAGGATGATTCTGAGGAGACCAGACTGACGGAAATTGCTGTGACGGTATTGAATATGATCACAGAGAACAATGCTATCTTTTAAATAAAGGAAAATTACGCATGTTCTCTGTTGCCCAGATACAAGAGACTATTTCACAGATAAACACGCACACACACACACACACACACACACACACACACACACACACACTCTGAAGTGTTAATGTCGGATTCACATAAGCCACCTGCTACCACAAATCTCTTCAGTTAAACATCTGAGGAATGAAAAATGAATGCTAATGGTATTAATGCCCCTGAGTGGGTCAATGTCTGTCTCTTCATCCTCAATGGCTGTTCATATGAACATCACAAGGCTCCAAATCCACATGACACTGTCAGTTACACATTACCCTAACTGTGCTTTCGAGCAAAATGCTTCAAGCGTTCAGTCCTGTCGTTGGCTTCAGATAGCTTTAATGACTTCATTTTATAAACGAGTGCATATTAAACCGATGCTTTCGTGATTACGGCTGCACTGGACAATGGAAGGAATGGGAAAAAAAATACAGTAAACAACTGTAAAACATATTTACAGTAAAGTATAGTAACATCTTACATAGTATAAAATAACACATGATACAGTACATTCGCTCATTCGGCTCAACACCTTGACCATAACCAGCTTAACTAGTCTTTTTAACTAGTCTTTTAGTGCGAGTTAATTCAGTGGTGGAGGTGGTTGAATCAACGCAGGCTACAGTAGTTAAGCTAGTTGTGTCAGCTAAGTGGTTAAGTGGTTTTGGGATCAGAAGGGAGTGTGTTCAAATCCCACCACCAAACGTCCGTAGCTGGCTCCTTGAGCAAGACCCTTAACCTTCAGCTCAGTTAAAGTCTGCTTCAGGTAAAAGTTTTAAAAGCATCATCCAAATGAGCAAATGTATTGGATTGGGTGTTATTTTATACTATGTAAGAGATTACTGTACTTTAGTCTAAATATGTTTTACAGTAGTTTACTGGCAACCCTGTTGCTGGTGTGTGTTTATCTCTTAACACTATATTTTAAAAACCTCACTCCTCCAGGGCAGAAAAACACGTGTGTTGCTAAAAATGTGTGTGTTTAGCTGTCAGGAGTGAAGTACATGTGGAGGTGAAGGTGAAGGTTATTTATCTCCTGCCTGTTGCTGAGTGTTTCTGTGGACATATTATTATTAAATTATCACTGTTATTACTACTACCGCTATCACTATGGAGATAGTCTCCAGGATACAATTTTCTCTCTTCACTTTAGGCTTCAGAGCAGAACTTGTCATGCTCACCAAGTCTCAGGTTCGAGTCACTGGATTTCTTTCAGAAGGCCGTGGAGACTACAGATATACAGGACCGACATCAGAACAAGGTCTTGAAAGTAAAAAAAAAAAACAGGAATGAGAGTGTTCCTGCTAGGATTTAGCGGTGAAGACGGAATTAGGGGACTGAGGTTCAGAAGTGTGAGCTACGACTGAGAAAATGTTGGCTGATCCCAACTCTGTGTTTTTAGATATTTCTATTTTTAATGGAATACAAATGGTATACGCACCCAGCAAGGGCATTTGTACTATTTCTTGGAATTGGAGCCACTCTGAAATGGTTTGCAAACATTTGTTTGTTAAGCTGGAGATCTTAGCTCCTGGGTTATACTTGCTTTTAAATACCAGTGGTAGCTCAGTGGGCTACTGATTGGAAGGTCATGAGTTTGATCCCCAGCACCGCTAAGCTGCCACTGGTGGGCCCTTGAGCAAGGCCCTTAACCCTCAACTGCTCACTTGTATAAATATGATAAATGTAAGTTGCTCTGGATAAGGGTGTCTGCCAAATGTAAATAAAAAAAAAATACGTATAGATGGCTGCTGCGTGTATCCTGCATTTGTTTGACATGTTTGACATGTTAGCCGTTTGCAGTCAGATAAGAGAAATAAACTCTGTTGTTACGATGAGATTGGTTTAGTAGCCTGATATAACACACCTACATCTACGTGGAAGCCACTACTGCTGTTTCCGCCATATCTCTGGGCGTCATAGCGTGAGAAAATGCCAGGAGCAAAAAACCAGAGCTGAACAGTTCCATCTGTGGCCGTTCTCAGGCTCGATGGTAAATATTGAGATTCCTTTGTTGACACTTTTCCAGCGTCCACACTGTGATTTGCAGTGTTTACTGATCAGTGACGCTGATTTACAGTATGCTCGGCCCTATCCCAATCTGAACCTGCTACATTCCCATTAATACACGTAATGTCAATTTGCTTTGCTCTCTGCGTAGAGGCTCAAAGCAGCTCCTGAAGGGTTTATTAAAGATCTCAATCTGCAGACCACGAAGAGCATTGCACCACATTTAGGACATGGGTTCTGTTTGGGTTCTGCGCTGAATTTTCCCTTTGAAATAAAGGAGAAGTGAGGAAGCCGTGAATGCGTCAGGAAGATCAGAGCCTGCGTATGTGTGTAAGTCCTTTATACCACATCTGGATTTCCTCCAGAGGGTGTGCAGAAAATGTTATTTCAAGTACAACATGACAATTATTACATATAATAATGTTATATTAATCCTGTGAGGGACTGAGCCTCACACCCAAGTTTTCCATGAGAGGCTCTGGATCCACTGTGACCCTGAGCTTGACAAATTTACCTAATTTACTTATTCTTCCATATTTTTTCATATTTTTCAGTAGCAAAGCATAAATTTACCCAAGTTATTAATTTAAAGGAATATGAGACCTTAAAAGAACAATTTAGCTAAAAGTGAAATGAACACAATCATTTATTTAATATTTTTCTATATAATATTTTTTAAATTTAGCATAAATGTATTTATTTATTTATTTATTTATTTATAAGTAGCTAGCATAATTTGATTTATTTACTAGTTCCTGTGGCTTTATTTCATATTTTTCAGTAATGATTTTTCAACATTGTGCAAACTGCATGTCTAAATCATCACACACACTAAAGTCACATCCATTTCTAACCCACTTCAAAAACGTAAAACAAAAGGACCATTTTTAGAAAAATCTCTTAAATACAACATTGTGAGAACTTTTAGTCTCGAGTCGTAATCTCAGATGTGTAGTAATGAGCTGAATGACTGCAGACTCGAGTGTTTGTTGCTGAGTGAAGCTTTGCTGCTAAATTTCACAGACACACACTGACTCCTTTAATAAACACGTCTCATGAACGAACGGATGACGGGTCAGAACTGTGAAGAGTCATTACTGCAGCGGGTCAGTACTGTGACCAGGTCAGTACTGCAATGGGTCAGTACCATGAAGAGTCATTACTGTGAAGAGTCATTACTGCAGCAGGTCAGTACTGTGACCAGGTCAATACCGCAGCGGGTCAGTACTGCAATGGGTCAGTACCGTGAAGGGTCAGTATTGTGAAGAGTCATTACTGCAGCTGGTCAGTACTGTGATGAGTCATTACTGCAATGGGTCAGTATTGTGAAGAGTCATTACTGCAGCAGGTCAGTACTGTGACGAGTCATTACTGCAATGGGTCAGTATTGTGAAGAGTCATTACTGCAGCAGGTCAGTACTGTGACGAGTCATTACTGCAATGGGTCAGTATTGTGAAGAGTCATTACTGCAGCAGGTCAGTACTGTGACGAGTCGGTATCGAGAAGGATCCTTCTTCCCTGAGGCAGTCAGATTCTGCTGCTCAACACCCTGCTGCCTCCCAACCCTCACCTGGGTAATCAAGACACCAAACCCAGTATGACTCATAGACATTGCACACCTGCACTTTACAAGCTGCATCACACACTTTTTATTATGGAACTCATTTTTTTGCTGCCAGTATTGCTGCTATAATTATTGCTGCTACACTACAAAACAGTTTATAGTTTACCAACCCATGTTCTGTGTATTTGTTATCTTGTGTGTCTATTGTTCTGTTCTGTATATTTGTTATCTTGTGTGTCTATTGTTCTGTTCTGTATATTTGTTATCTTGTGTGTCTATTGTTCTGTTCTGTGTATTTGTTGTCCTGCACTGCTGTGTAGTGCACTTTATATGTTGTCTTGCGTATTGTTCTGTGTTACACCATGGTCCTGGAGAAATATAGAAGAATGACAACAAAAACCCAAATGACCTGAAAGATCAGTACTGTGACACATCAGTACTGTGATGGATCAGTACTGCGACGGTTCAGTACTGTGACGGATCAGTACTGTGACGGATCAGTACTGTGACGGTTCAGTACTGTGACTGACGAGACAAGTAGTGTTAGCTGACCTGGTGTTTCTGTTCATTTTAACTAATTTCCTTCCATTTTCATCGTCATCTGCCCTTCCTTCCTTCCTTCTTTCTTTCCTATCTATCTACTGTATCTATCTATCTTTTTTCCTTCCTTCCGTCCTCCATCTCTCCCTCGACAGCGTGAACACATTTCTCTGGAGAATAATTTTTATTATTCCATACGATAACGTGTATATTATAACACCATTACAGATGCTTGTGTTGCTGTATGGAAGCCGTAGGAATAGGATGCACATATTAACGTGTGTGTCCTCGGAAGGAAAAAGTCACATGATCATAGTAAATGTTGCTTTACCTCCTGGGGGAAAATGTTCACATGCTCACTCAAATCACGAGTTTTTTCCTGCAGCAGTCACGAGCCGCATGCAGCCGAGCAACCGGCCCTTAAACACAGGAGCTTCCTACACCTGGGACGTCAGGCTCTCAGACTGGAGGATCAGATCTCTGAGGAGATTTAGTGTTTATCACTTTATCATGCACTACAACACCTACAACACCTACAACACCTACATCAGCTCACGCAAGCAGTTCAGGAGTTTAACCAGCTGTGCTGGATCAGGGAAAACGCTACAGCCGTGTCTCACATGCTGGTCTGACAGAAGTGTTGCTACTAGAATTAATTCTAATCAACTGAGAAAACCTAAATGAACACGTGGCCCAGGAAGCATCCTGTTCAGTAGCTAGCAGAAATGTTCATAACTTTAATTCTTCATGTAATAATTTTCCAATAAGCATCATAAACTTGCCTTATATATTTGTTTGTTTAATATATTTCAGCAGATAGCATAAATTTACCTACTTACTTAGTTTAAAAAATACATATTTTTCAGTAGTTATCATAAATTCACAAAATGTATTGTTTTATTAAATGTATTTAATGCGTCATTCATTCTAGAGTGTTATTGTTGCTATAGTAACAGCTCATTCACAGCGACTTGGACAGCGGACGCTTCACATAAACGGATAAAAAAAAAAGTGTGTACTCGTTGATGTAGATTTTCTGTAAGGAGAAATATGTTTATTTAGCATTTATGGAAGGAGTCTCCAGTGTCAGTGCAAAATGTAACAGTCAGAGGGAAAGCTGTAACTTTACATTTTCAGACAGATGAGTTCATGCTTTGAGTTTTTCTTTCCTGTAACATGACAAGCTGTGTTTTTTTTAAAAATTTATTTTCTTATTAACTTCAAGAGAAATAAAGAGGGACTTGTGAGGGAATGACTGTTTATAGCTGCTATAATGTACGTGACAACAGGGACTAACTTGGTTCATGGACGTACCACAACATTAAAATGCAACATAAAAAGTTCTTTAAAAAAAATGTAATTGTTGGCTAATAGCTTTGGCAGAAGAAGGTACCTCTGCTTCATTCCTATAACAGCACAATGAAATTAATATACAACAAAATAATACTGCTTTGCAGAAATCATATCATCATATCATCTTATCACAGAACCACAAACAACTCGAATGATTTTCATTTTTATTTCTCAAAAATGACACAGAATTCAGTAGACATTGCGCATGAACAGCACAGAAAAGGACACATTGGTATTGGTACATTATGGTTGTCTGTTCATATATACAACTGATTTGTCTTTTTCTAAGAAACATTTTACACAGAAACACAGATCTGAGATCAGCTGTAAGCACAGAACTGAGACTCCAGACTGGAACATCACTGGGTTTAACACAGATCTGAGACCAGCTGAATCACAATGCCTGATCACACACTACAAGCAACACACTGGTGTTAGAAACAAACTGCCAGAGTGTGAACAAACCCAGAGTCTGCCCTGACCTCAGTGTGTGTGTGTGTGTGTGTGTGTGTGAGAGAGAGAGAGAGAGAGAGAGAGAGAGAGATTGGGAATAATATTTCATCAGCAGTTCCAACAGGAAGAGTTCTGGCATGCTGAATCATTCCCATTCAGTGGTTAGGGAAACACGTCCTACTTCCTGCTTCGACGCCACACAATCAGCTGGGCTCTGTCCCATTAATCTAACACCCTCTCGTCGACTTGCTTACCATCATCTTAATGGAAAGTGAAGCAGGACCTTCTTGGAGATTTGACTAATCAAGTCAGGATGGAGTAGATTTTGAAAGAACAATGCTCAAAAAGCTTTGATGCAAATTACCATTTTTGAAAAACATAAAAGAAGCGAATATTCAAATAGTGCAAATCGGAGTAATCCAATCTGATTGGTGAGGGTTAAAGTACATAGCCTAGATAACAAGCAAACCAGATCATTAGCAAGCCATAAAACTAGGAAATCGCTTCAGGTGCGTGGAGTGTTTTCAGTTGCCGAGGCTGAAGCGGGAACAAACGCCACACCGTGCTAGCAAAACACACTTGTCACTATTTTTATTTCATGTCTATAAAAAAATAAATAAACTTGAACATAAATAAATACAAAAACTGCACACAATTCCGTCATCATGGCTTGTTAATGATCGGGTTTGCTAGGTAACCAGGCTACGCAGCAACGGATTAACCGACGCGAATCTGACTGAAATATTCATCATTAATTGCTGCTGTTTAAACATTTGTTTTTTTTGTTTTTTTTTCAGAAAGGAATAAAGTGCAAAGTTGAGTCAACCCTTTGAATCTCCAAGAATTTCCATCTTACTTCGCTTTCCATTAAGATGACGGTACGGAAGTTAACAGAAGTGCGCTAAATTACTGGAACAGTTTACCTTGACGTACATTTGCCCTTTTTTATGAGATGATAATTTACGTTGTTTTGTTGTTTTGTTGATAAGTCACTCGCTCGCAAATTTGTATCAATTTTCATGACGGAATTTGTATATATAAAATTGAGGGGCGGGGTTAAGGGAATCGCCTCTAGTGCATTGCTCTTTCTGCAGGTGCCGCAAGTGAACCCTGGTAGACCTCCGTTTTATATACTTCCAGGTGGTAAAGGGATGTCGGAGAAAACGGCACAAGATGGCAGGGTTGGTCATGTGACTGAGACCTGATGATGACCCAATGCGAGTTTCTGACTTGTTACTGATTTGGTCATTTTTTCCTAAATGGAAATTTGAGTATGTATTTTTTTTTTTTTTTCAGGTGACAAAGCATGAAATGTTCAGAAAAATACCAAAATAGATCAAAATGGCTACCTACTGTAGCTCCGTGGAACAGCAATACTCTAATGACAACTTCACAAGATGGAAACAGAACCATCCAGAAGCAGTAGTTGTTGTATTTATGACACGGTGAGATGTTACTGACCCGAGGGCAGACTCGGGGAAGAAGTTAGTCACACTTTAGCAAGACAAACATCTATCAGAAATCGAGAATCGCTTCAAATTAAGTACAGCAGAAAGTTTATTAGCAGCACATGAACCTAAAACAAATCCAAAACTTCAAAACAAGTCATTTTTTAAAAAATTAAAGAAAAACAAAAAACAGGTTTCCCAACCCCCCCCCCCCCCCAGAAAAAAAAAAAACTAAATATATTAGTGCACTAAGCAGATATAAAAAATATTAGATTAGAGTCCCTACAAATAAATAAATACATTAAGTACCAGTCAGCGCTAATTTACATTAGTCTGACTGGCTCCGGTGTTAGTTCTATTTTAAGTTAAACATTTTGTAACACAGAACACACAGCTGTAACACGCATGTAAGTGCCAAATCATACTGGCCTCAGAAATCATTCAGAAGAGTCTGGAGTCCTTCATCCTGCGTAAAAAAAAAAACTCCATTCCTCACTTTTACGCCTGAAAGAAAGTAGCCATGGCATTACATAGCATATGGGAGAAAAAACAAACAAAAAACAAAACAAAACCCGCAAACAAACAAACAAAAAAAACCCCAGAAACGCAAATGCATCTTTACTGTACATTTCTCCAAACTGACCTCATCGCTAACGGGAACAGAGAATCATCCAAACGCATCATCCTGATAATGCAATAATCGAACGCAAACGTCTTAAACAACAAAGAATGAAGAAAGCGACTGTGAAAACGATCCGATGAAACTGACAGGTGAGTTTCTATTAACGTTAATTTGTGAAAAAAAGAAAAAAGGTTCGAGATTATTTACAAGTCTGTCGGTAATGATATGTTATAACTGCATAATGATGTTCATTATACAACACAGCTGAAGGATGGTGCTTTAGATGTGGACGATGTGTTGGTGAGGTAGCGAACATGAACGTACGTGAAAGTTTCTAAGTAAAAAAAAGAAAAAACTAGTAGATAAATTGTTGTTACAATAATAAAAAAAAAAAATATCTAAAACCTAGTTAATCTAATTAAAAAAAAAAAAAAGTTACTTCCAGCCCAGGGCTTTACATTGTCTTTACATTTCCTTATTGTCTGAGGCCTGATATTACATCATCATAAAAAAATTTAAGAAAGCCAGTAACACTTTTTTTTTTTTTTGCCATTTTAACAGCACATTAAATTTCGAAACCTCTCAGCGTTACCCAGTGAGATTTTTGTCCAAAAATTCCCCAAAATTCTTGAAGATGTTTTAGACAAACTCAGTAAAATCTCACATTTAACAGGGCTTTCAAAGATTTCATCGAACCTATGAGATTAGTTATGATCTCAGGTAAACATATATGCACAATTCTACCCATGAAGCTATTCACCACACACCTTTTTGTTTTTTAAATTTTTTTTTATCATTTTTTATACCAGAGGCACTGGAAAGCATTGAGTAAGTGAAAATTGGTTTTGTAAACCTCTGGCAAGCCAATTCAAGCACGTTTAAAGACTCCTGAGTGAATAAAAGAGTATTTTCTGTATTACGGAGTGCCTCAGGGTTCAGTACTAAGCCCAGCGTTGTTACATATTAGCTATTCTCTATATGACTTGAGTCATGATTGTAACACAGTGTGTTAAAGAAAGTGTTTTTTTTTAAGCTGTAATGTAACTGAGGAAAAAAGTCCCTCATTTTTAATGACGCTCTGTTAAAAGACTTTCACTGCAATAATACGTAAGTGCGCCAGCAAACGTGGACTGCAGTGTAAGTAAAAGAGCGTTGTCTGTATCCAGCGCATTAAGGAGTGCCTCAGGGTTCAGTGCTGAGCCCGGTGTAGCTTTTACATATTAGCTATTCTCTACAAGAGATAAAGAAAAACGTTCAACGTGTTTATGTCGAAATATCCGTGATTAGTGATTCTGGTGCTAATTTGTTGCTCAGTGCTCTATTTTCGTTATTTCTGTGACAGGTTAGCGGGTGCATATTGCCACTGCGAGTGCAGAAATAATTTCAACATAAGGTCAGGGTTCGGCTATTAGCTCCTAAAAACAAAAATTCTTTTCTCAGGATTTTCCAGCGATGCTCAACGTCTGGTATTAATGAGAAATCCAGTGTAGACGTAGTGGAGACGTTGGAACAAACTCTGGGACTCAAAATCCCAGAATGCAATGCAGCTACACGGCGTCACGGCACAGGCTCGGCTTGGCTGGTTAGTGATCTATGAGATGGCGAGCGCGATGGTGTTGATGGTGGTATTAGCGTGAACGCTGAAGCTTTGGTGATGGAGCTGATGGACTAAAGCACCGCTGCATCGCTCTCTTTAGGTAGAGGCGAAGCAAGGGCTAAATCCCACCGCACCACTATCCTTGAACGGCATTGTGGGTAATGTAGGAAATGTCATAACCATTTTGCTCTTTATGTTTACGGAGTGCTTCTGTTCAGCTGTGTCTATAGAATTATTATTAAATTAAACAGCTACAGCTGCATGACGACAAACTGTCCAGCTATAACGATCTGTCATAATGTGATTTATCAGCGTTTTTGTGAAATTTGCAAATTATACGAATATGTAAAACTGGGCTTTACTGCATATTTGATTTAAAAAAAAAAAAAAAAAGACAAAATGATGCTAAATGATGGGAAAATAACACGAAGGTGTAGAAATGTATGAATTATTTCAAGATAAAAGATGCAATATTGTTTTTCTTTTTTTTTTTGTGAAGTTCACTTTCAGGACTACTCCTGCGCTCAACTGTAACGTCTCGGTTTGAGTTTCTGAATTAACACTCGGATTGGTTTTCTGAAATGGACAGAACTCCAGCTCCGACGGTTTAAACGACTTCTGAATGCAATGCTGCCGAATTTCCTTTTTTTTTTTTTTTATTCAAAACGATGACTGACGAGAAAGATCTCATCTCATCTCATCTCATCTCATCACATCTCGCACGCGAACGGAACAACGTCCGTTCCAAAACATTCCTACTGTCACCGTTAGTGCTGTGTGTACTCTCATCGACGTCACTCGATGTACTCACAGCAGACTGACTCCATGTAAAAAAAACAAAACAAAACAAAAATAAAATACTAAACCAACAATGAGGCGACTTACGAGAAAACGGAAACGGCGGAGCTGCTCTTAGCTCGTCCAAGATTCTTGAACACCTTATAAACGTTAACATGTTAAATAAGCATCATGTCATGGGCTGAGTCTAAACACTCCGCTGAGAAAACCTACGCGAGCTAACGATTCTGATTTTATTTTATCGGAAACAGATGGAGATGTCAATCACTCGAATTGAATAATCAGCGCATGTTCGGAGTTTCTTCTTACGAACGGATCTGAGAGTGAGACTGAGAGCCGAGTTATTCATTATAGCTTGTTTTCTTCTATTCTGTACCTTTTCGTTCTATAATAGTGATTAAACTGGGATAAAACCTAAGAAAATGGGGGTGTTCAAAAACGTTCGCGTTTGCAGCGCATGCTGTAATTGCACACACTCTCTCTCTCACACACACACACACACACACACACACACACACACACACACACACACACACACACTCTCTCATACTGCCGTATTTTACAGTAGCTTCAGTAGCTGAAATGAAAAGGAGACACCTTGACGATGCCGTGCGATACTTAAAATTATGAAAGGAATGTCTGAAATAAAAAAAAGGAATATGTTTACAATGCTCAAGTGTAGATTCCAAAAAAAAAAAAAAAACTATTATAAATTCAGAAAGGTTAGAAGGAATAAAACTAGAGAATCCTGCACTCATTCAGACGTCTCTCGTCATTCGTCTTCCCCGCGTAGGCGGGATTTATTACGGGTTTACCCTCACGGAAAGCTCGTGGAGAGAGCGAGCCTGGCTGCAGCAGGGAGAGGTCAGAGGGAGAACATGAAAATTTTGTCTTTTAGTTTGTGCGCAGAATCGTTCCCAAAGCGTCTGTTTGGTTGCTTTTTTTTTTTTTCCTCCCCCCCTTCACAACTCCTGAGGCACGACTTCCAACACCTTCTGACAGGTCGCCGTGGCCGAGACTGGGGCAAAAAGAAAGGGAAAAACAGACAGTCAGTCATTCAGACAGCCATCAACATACAGAATTAGAGTAATATCTAATGTATATATCCGAGACACCTGTATTAGCAAGTGACAAGTCGCTTGCCTGGTGGGTGTGGCCTCGCCAGCGCTCTAATGAGAAACAGTAGTAGCCGAAATATATAGCCTACAGCTCACTGTACGATTTAGACACATCATGTATGTTTAAAATGCATTTAAGTTTGATTTACATGTTACGTTCCCGTTTCCGTACTTGCGCCGTTGTCGGATTCGATTAGCGACTCCAGCTAAAAGTACAAGCTATGCACACTCACCAGAGTCACCGACGATCTCTGCGACTTCCTTCCAAGCTCTATTTTTCTTCATAAACTATCTATACGTGTTTGATGAGACGTCGGCGTGACAGTAAATGGGAACTAAAAGTCGTGGGCGGGGAACTGAAGAAACGTCGCGCCATATGATCGGTCAGAGGAATCACTTGAGCCGTTCGGATTTGTCGCTTTACTGTGTGATTAAATAATTTGTAGAGAATGGAGAAAACCTCAGTTCAGATCTGGTTTGTCGCTGAAACGGCGGCCTGCGTGTCCTGCACGTGCGCGGAAAAAGAGCGGTCACGTGTCGCTTTGTCGCTCGCTAGTGTGAACGCAGCATTAGCTCTGGCGTGTTTGTTTCCTGTTGAGAAAAGCTAGATAATGAGATCGCTAATAAAACACAAATAAAATCTAGTTAACAAACAGCTCTGCTAGAGGAAAAGAAACCTTTTATACAAAAAAATAGTGCCGACAGAAGAGAGGTGGAAACTCGAACGCCGAGATCAAAGCTTGTGTTTTGTGAGCAGCTCCATTTCTCATTCCCTACAAGTCAAAGACTGTGAATGAGCGTTGGATCAGAGGCACTCACAGATGAGCTGCTGGAGCCACTTGGGTTTGTTCTGCCACCAGACGCCGACGCAGTAGATGGGGATGCCGGTGGCGATGATGCCGAATCCGATGCCGCACTCGGCCGGAGTTTTCCAGATGGACACGACGATCAGGAAGAGGCACGCCAGGACGAAGGAAATAGGCAACAGGATGTTCACCTGTGAGGAAACAAACAAGTTTAATAGACGTTTAGATTTTACTGAGAACATTTTGGAAAATATGAGCTAGTATTGAACATGTATTAGTTTTGCTGCATAATAATGCAGAACTATAACAGCCTATCAGGATTAATATGCAAATACAGCACAGCTTTACCAGGAAAAGGGGCGGGGTTTGCAATGTTGGGGGCGGGGAGTTTCAAATTTGCATATTCATATAATCTAGATTTCGTGATTACTTTTTTCCGTTCTACTGTATAGTGACTTTCTGTAAACTGGCCACGCTGAATTTTAATGGTGCTGAGAAACAGAATGTGTGTGAAGATCCAGAATAATACTCCTGTTTTCCACATAGAAGCCGTGATGAATTTACTGAACACGACACAAATGACCTTTTACACTGTTACAGGTTTAAACGGCTGCTTTACGAGTCTCTGAGGTCTACAAACTTTCTCTGAACTCACGAGAGGTTCGTTAAAGTGGTCGTAAATTTTTCTGTCATGTTTCTAATTAAGCTACAAAGAACAGCTAGTCAAGCAGCAGCCCCTCAGTTATATACGACTTAATAACCACAATGGAGAGGCGGAGAGAGAGAGAGAGAGAGAGAGAGAGAGAGAGAGACAAAAAAAAGGGAGTGAGAAAGAGGTCGAGAGAGAGCAAACAACAAAGAAAGAGAGAGAAAGAAAAAAAGAGAGAGCGTGAGAGAGAGACTGAGCAAACACAAAGAAAGAGAGAAAGAAAAAGAGAGAGAGACAGACAAAAAAAAAGAGAGTGTGAGAGACAGAGAGAGCAAACGATAAAGAAAGAGAGAGAGAGAGAGAAAGAAAGAGAGAGACAGAGACAAAAAAAGAGAGCGTGAGAGAGAGAGACTGAGAGAGCAAACAGAGAGAAGGGAGAGAGAAAGACAAAGAGAGGAGAGAGAGAGAGAGAGAGAGAGAGAGAGAGAGAGAGAGCGCTTCACGCTACAGAGAAGACCTGTTAAACTACTTTTCATCCTCATACTAAAGATATCCATCAATTAAGAACAGATTATTATGCAAGCTCCGCCCACCACTCACCTTGATTGGCCGCTCAAGTTCAGGTTTCTTGTAGCGCAGCCACATCATGCCGATGATCGCCATGGCGATGCAGAGCCAGTTGAAGAAGCTGAAGAAGTTGATGACTGAGAAGATGTCATTGGAAAAGGCGTAGAGGAGCGTCATCAAGCACTGCGGGAGAAATACAAGCACACGCGCACACACACACACGCGCACGCGCACGCACACGCACACGCACACGCACACGCACACGCACACAGGAATAATTCAAATTGGTTTGGTTGATTACATTTTTAAATGATTTGATGATGAGGCCATGCCTCCTCCACAACTCTGTGCCTTTCAAGGTGATTTTATTTTAAGTGATGGTAAAGTTAATGGCGCGCGCGCATGTGTGTGTGTGTGTGTGTGTGTGTGTGTGTGTGTGTGTGTGTGTGTGTGCGTGCGCCTCAAGCGCTTACGGTGAAAAGCAGTGAGGGCAGCGGGGTGAGCAGGTTCGGGTGAATCATGGACAGCAGGCTGGGAAGATGACCTTCACGCGACCCCACAAAGAACAACCTAAAAAAAAAAAAAAAAAAAGGTTTTAAAAGCGTTAAAAGGCAAAAACTGGAGGACGAAACAGAAAGGGAGCTAAAACACACAAAAACAAACCCGTTCCACATTTCAGCTCGTTAAAACAGAAACACACAGTTCAGTCTGTCTGCAGGGCATGTTATCCGTTTTACTGACTGACGTGAACAGAGTAACAGGATTAGTGTTAATGGACACACACACACACACACACACACACACACACACACACAGTGTCTACAACTCAGATCTTTTTTTTTTTAGATATCCACCGACTAGCAGTAAACAGAATGCTATAGTGGCGTTATACTGAACACGCTACAGCTACAAGCTTGCATTATAGAAAATAAGTGAATCGAATCTAGCAGGGCTGATGTGACTAAAGTGTTATGAGTGTATTATAAGTGCTGCTATGAGTGTGAGTGTGTGTGTGTGTGTGTGTGTGTGTGTGTGTCTGACCTGGATGAGGTGAACAGTGAGCCGTTGACTGAGCCGAAGCAGGAAAGTCCCACAAACACCGGGATGATCCACGCCATGGGGCCCAAGTGATAGTTTCCAAAATCCTACACGACACACAGATCCCATTGTAACCAGAACGACACTTAACGGCTGTGTGTGTGTGTGTGTGTGTGTGTGTGTGTGTGTGTACCCACCACAGCTACAGCCTCAGAGACGAGCATCTCCTCAGGGCTGAGCGTGGTGAAATAAGCCAGGTTGGTCAGCACGTAGACGATGGTGACGATGGGCAGAGAGATGATGATGGCACGCGGCAGATTTCTAAAACACACACACACACACACACACACACACACACACACACACACACATTTACTTTACAATCTTGGATTCAGGATTCCTATAAAACAGCAACAATAAAAAAAACCCACCACTGAACCTGAGAGAAGAGCAGGAATTATAGTTTTAGGCCAAAATGTAATACCTGAGCTTTACATACGGCTGGCCGAGCTGGGGCCGTATTCGGGCCGTATTCGGGCCATATTTGGGCCGTATTCGGTCCAGATTCCAATGAGTGACTCATACACACATAAACTCAAACAAGTGTGGTTTTAAATCATCTTCTATCTGAGATAAATGACTCAGGAGAATCCTGAGAATAAATTTAGGATCTTATGCTGTTAATAAATAATGCAAATGTTTAAGTGTGTGTGTGTGTGTGTGTGTGTGTGTGTGTGTGTGTGTATGTGTGTTTGATATGTTCAAACAAAGACATCTGCTCTTCTTCTTAACCTCTTTAGTGCTGCTACACCAGTTCAGGCTGTTTACTTACCTTACTGTCTTTCAAAAAGGATTCTTATAAAACAACAATAAAAATTATTATTATTTTTTTTTTTTAAAAAACAGTCGTTCTCTCTTAACTTACTTGTACGGCTCGATCATTTCTTCAGTGACGAAATTCAAATAATTCCTGGAGAAGAGATGCAATGTGTCAGAAAAACATCCGTAAGAACAAAAATAAAGGGACGTAATAAAGAGCAGAGAGAATCGCTGATTTCAAAATGATCTGTGTGAAAAGTGTTCAGTGACATTAAGTTTAACAATCATCACGAAATATTTCCCTATTTCATCACACACTCGCCTCACACACCTCACACACCTCTGTGTCTCAGGAACACCATGTGGACATAAATAACATTGGCAGTTTATATTAAAACAATTAAACGTTAAATTTAATTGTTTAAAAGTTTTAAATTGGTTAGTTTGGAGAGGAAAAAAAAAGTGAAAATAATTCCTAAATATTCCTAAATAAGTCCTAAATAATTATTTTAATAAGCTAGTATTTTTAACATTTCTTTTCATTATTTAAATTTTTTTTGTGAAATGTTTCTGTAGACTTATATTATCATTATTTAATTATTTATTTACTTATTTTTACTTCCACAGTGCCATGTATCTTTATATATCGCATTACAGTGTTAACCCTAGCTAATGGAAAATAAATAAAAATGAAATATTGCTGTATTTAATTACATACACAAATCAAACATAAAACTAATACAAACTTCTACCTGCAAACTTTAGGCCACGCCTCCTACCTCAGGCAGCGTGTGTATACACTTAGAAACCAAACGAACAATTCGACACACTGCCAGGAATGTGTGATGATTTAGGCGTGCAGTTCGTTAGTTTTGGCACTGCAGCTAACTTCAGCGTGAAAAACTAAAAAAAGCAAAACTTCCAACATCAAACATCCAGAAAGATTCATTTTTATCCAAACTGCTCCTTTAACTTGCTGCTATTTGACTGATTTGATTCTAGCCGTATCCGTGAGCGTACCAGCCTCCGTATGCGAAAAGGCCGCTGTAGAGAGCCAAGCCGATGTTCCCGAAGTCACTGTTGGATCCTTTGAAGGCGTTCTGGGGTGAAAGGGCCGCGGTATCACCTACAAAGCACACACAGAAACCGAGACATAATAAGAGGATTTATAATCACCAGTAACTTCCTGGGAGAGCAACAGCATGTGGGTTCGGAAATACAGCGTGACTTCATTCCACACTTTCATACTACAAAAGATCTCAATGTTGACCCGGAAAACTGCTGATAACCACACGGTCACGCTAAACAGGCGAGTGACTTATGGTGGGCGCACAGCATGGACGGGGAAAAAAAACAAACAAAAAAAAACGTGAGAGCAAGAAAGAATGAATGAAGAGATTTGCATTCTTTAGCCTGAGAGGCACCAAATCTGCTGAATCGACAGCTAGCGTGGCGCCGTTTCCAACTCGACCCAGTTTTCTCAGTCAGAACTCAGCCTGCCGTGAGAAAACAGAGACGAATAGGGCCTTAATGCCATGATGCTCCTAATCTGCGCTTCAGACTGAGAGCAGGACTATGGATTACATTTAAAAAAAAAAAAAAAAAGGGTGAGGAATTTAGGAATCCCAGTTAGCTTTATTTAATGCAAAAGCAATAACGTCTGTCCACCAACTTTAAGACCACTCAGATCCTTACGCTTGCCCATTTTTCCTGTTTCCAACACATCAACTTCGAGAACCGACTGTAATATATCCCACCCCTTGACTGGTGCAACTGTAACGAGATAATCAATGCTATTGTGAGCATACCTAACCACTTTCCTTCTCCCCCCCCCACTCTGGACCTGTCTACCGGCAACGCTTCACACTGCCATGAAGACGCTTCAGCTGTTTTCTATGGACTACATATGCGCACATTGTACACACACATGCGCACTACAGTGTTAACCCATATGAGGATGGGTTCTCTGTTGAGTCTGGTTCCTCACAAGGTTTCTTCCTATCACCATCTCAGGGAGTTTT
>CM074922.1:26194265-26199265 GCA_037576815.1 Pangasius larnaudii | reverse complement strand
ACATTGTATAGATAGCACTTATCAGCATTTATAAGATTTAGCGACCCCTAACGGGAGCAGCCGAAAGATAATTATAGATTATTATAGACTATTACATATAAAGAGTTTTGCTAAAAAAAAAAAAAAAAAGATAAATGAAAGATAAATGACAGATTAAACCTGACTCCTCTTAAACAGCTCATTCTAATTCACTAGATTAGTATTCGGTCAAATTTAAAATGAAAATATTTATCAGTGCTTCTGTCTGAAAACAGATTTAGAGACTGAGTTTATACTCAGTAGGTTACACAGATAGATAGATAGATAGATAGATAGATAGATAGATAGATAGATAGAGCAATACTCCTCAATACTCAGAGACTGGACTGACAACACACACACACACACACACACACACACACACACTCATACTTAACTGAACATCATCTCACTCTCTTTTGCACAGGTATTTACTCCCTGCATTTTTGCTGCTACAGTATTTATAAAATATTGTATATCATTTTCCGTCATTACTTCACTCTCTACCTGGCTGCTACCCCAGTAACTGCTATGTCCATATATGGTATAAGCTCATCTTCTGAATACTATGTCACAGTATCTGTTTACATTCACAGCAGTTTATTATATTGTTATTCTTTTGCACTACTGTTATATCCGATTCACTTTCTTACTAGACCTGTGTACTGGTTGGTGCTGCACCGCGCCCGTTGTCCTGCTTTGGTAGTTATCGTACTGTCTTGTGCTGTTCGAACACGTTTGCACGTGCACTTTGTGTAGTGATGTGTAGCCTCTTGTAGTTCTGTGGTGTTTTATGTAGCACCATGGTTCTGGAGGAACGTTGTTTGGTTTCACTGTGTACTAACCAGCTGTATGTGGTTGAAATGACAATAAAGCCACCTGACCTGACTTGAGATAGATACCCTGTAGTATATCTCATGTTTTAGACATTCTTTTGGACTCCTCTTCTGATCAGTATATTTTGAGAGTGAGATCCCGTACATGCTTTGTAAGCTTTTTTTGGGTTAATCAGAACCACTTCACTGATGACAGGTGAATGATAGCATGTACATGAGCACAGTCACATGCCCCGTTATGAAAGGGTGTGCACACTTATTCCCCCGGGTTATTGTACGTTTTTTTTTTTTTTTGCTTTGACTCCCAAGGTTAATAGTGAAAATATTTCTCTGTACTTCGGTATAAACAAAGAGTAAGAGACGGCTATGCATTAGCTCAGTGTGTGACGTAACAGTATAGGCTGAGTCACATAAACCAATCACATAAAATGTTGACATTCTGCGTATGCGATGAAGGCAGTGTGGGAAAGCTAAGCTGTTTGCTCGCTAGGTTAGTTTTCATTCGCTAGGTTAGCTTTCGCACGCCAGTTTAATTTTTGCTTGCTAGGTTAGCTTTTGCTTGTTAGATTAGCTTTCATATACAACATTAGCTTTCGCTCATGAGTTTTTGATAGCTAGGTTAGTTTTCACTCTCCAGGTTAGTTTTCACTTACTAGGTTAGCTTTTGCTGACTAGCTTAGCCTTCGCTCACTAGGTTAATTTTCACTCGCTAGATTAGATTTCGTTCACTAGCAAGACTGGTTAACTTTCACTCAGTGGGGTTTTGCTCTCTGGGTTAGTTTGATAGTATGAAAGTTTGGATAGTTTTTGCTTGCTAGCTTTCACTAATTAGTTAGTTTTCAATAACTAGGTTAGTTTTGGCTCACTGATTACCTTTTGCTTAGTTTACAGTCCCAGATACTGTTCCTCTAGGGTGACACTTACACTTTCATTACCCAATGCTGGCCTCATCCGTTTTCCTTAGAAGGAGAGAAATTCTGTTGAAACTCAAAAGTTCAGATGTTCACATCAGAAAGCAAGCACAGTTCCCAAAACCTTTCATTTCTCTCATGGTGCATAAATATCCGTCACTGTGGAACGCTGTTAGCTTTTATGAGGTGAAATGATGGTGAAGTACAGTGTACCTCAGCTTGCACAGGGAGTGAAGCCTCTTTTTGTATACGGCGCTACACAGGGCACAGAGAGGTGAATTATGGGCCACGATTAAAACGAAGTCTCAGAAACATCACAAACATCAGGTTTTGTTTCATGGACAAACAGGACATTATTTTACTGTTACACAACAGAGAGCTGAAAAGGAAACAGGGCAGTTGCACAAGCTGCCATCTTTCCTCTACCTTTCCTCTGCTATAACACACTGTACTCAGACTCTGGGTCGCGATTATCAAGTTGGATACGAACGAAGTTATGGACAAGTTTATTCATGAATCGCTCACAGGAACATTTACACAAAAAACACGTTACACACGAATATCCAGTTAGCTGGAGAAATGTTCTTATCCTACTTTTGTGTAAATGTCTGTATAATGAGACTCACTAATGTGAACCTCGATCGGCTTCAGATCGTACCATTGCTGATGAGTTCCTGTGATTTTAAACACGGATTACTCTGTCGAGTTTAAATCATTTATTTCAGTTACACACCAATTTAATGACCATTTTGCACAAGTCATGTCATATTAACGACTTGGGGAAAAAAATGATTCAGACATTAACACAAATAAAAGTAGACATTCAGTCATCAAAAAAAGTAATGAGGGAAAGAGTTAGCGTGTGGCTGTGGTAGCCAACACACTGCAGTGGCTGAGCTGCATTACTGGAAGATTTCATGGATGCCGCACTTAAGAGGCACTCTTTCACTGCTTAGTTGCCATTTTATCATTTTCAGCTTTCTGCGAGCTTTGCCTTTTATGGAGTTTTATAGGCGTGGCTAAATGTAAATCTGTCTTATGCTGTTTATCAGCATACACATGAATCCGAAGAAAATCAGTGATACCAAAACTTTTGCAAATCTGGCAGGAATTTTTTCAGTTCAGTTTGGCTTATGAAAATATTTACACACAACTTTACTAAATAAGTGATGAGCTTAACAAGTTATTTATTTATTTATTTACTTACGTACTTATTTATTTTTACATGAAATGAGAACTGTTCTCTTTTACACCAAATGGAGTTGATTGTTTAAGACGTTTGCTTCTTTAGTTTTGCACTGGAACTATGACGTTAATGTAGCTAATGTAAGGAAAGGAAAGAGGATGGCAATCAGTTACTTATCTGCTCATGGATCTGTTAAGACATGTGCTAAACATGATGCCTGTGGCAAAAGCCGTGAACATGCTGCTCCCTTAATGTGCTGTTTCCCATGAACATGCTGTGCTCTTAAAGTGCTGTTCCCTTAACGTGCTGTTCCCTAAACGTGCTGTTCCCTAAACGTACTGTGCTGTAAACATACTGTGCCGTAAACGTGCTGTTCCGTAAACATTCTGTTTCCCGTGAACGTGCTGTCCCGCAAACGTACTGTGCCGTAAACGTGCTGTTCCCTAAACGTGCTGTTCCCTAAACGTGCTGTTCCGTAAACGTGCTGTGCCGCAAAAGTGCTGTGCCGCAAACGTCCTCTGCCGCAAACGTGCTGTGCCGCAAAAGTGCTGTACCGTAAACGTGCTGTTCCCTAAACGTGCTTAGTAATTTATGGTTGATTGTTTATCAACCATGCACAAAGAAAATCAGAGACACTTTTGTAAATCTAGCAAGAATTGTTTAGTTCACTTTGGCCTACAAAAACCTTTACACACAAATTTACTAAATAATTGACAAATGAGGCCCTACTTTCAGACCCTAAGCAACCTAAACAAGTTTTTTATTTTGTTTATTTTTTTTTTACATAAATCCAATTATGCAGATGGAAATTTGTCTTACTGAAGAGACCATGTCCAGTTTTAAGGGGTTCATACAAACGTGAACTGTGTACAATGTTCTCTTTTACCTCAAATATAGTTGATCAGTTACGACATGTTTGCTTCTTTAGTTTTGCACTGGAGCTACAAGGCTAATGTAGCTAATGTAGGAAAGCTTATCGCCACCAGGTTAGCATTGTGCCAAAATGTTCACACAGGAGTGTGTCATATAGAGTCAGAAATCACATCATCAAGTCTGTTCCACACACTGAACAACTGAACAATGACTGAGGAATGGAAACTCTGTGATGGTTAGTGCGCCATGTTAAACTGGAGGCCATAAAATCCATTACTAGTTAGCAACATTATCACTGGGCCTACAGTGCAAAATGAAAGACGCAAACATCTGACAGTCTTGACTAATCAACATCTGATGTAAAAGGGAAATTGTGTGAATGTGATTTATTTTTAAAATTTGACTCTATCACTTTTTGTCCTCCTTTTTATTTTTTGTCAAATACATTCTGATGATGACAGTCAGTTCCTTAGCTGCTCGTGGATCCGTTAAGACACACGTCAAACTCAAGGCCCGTGGGCTAAACACGGCCGGCTGCGTCATTTCATTCAGTCCACGTGAACATTCAAAAATTCTGAAAGCCCATTGTAGACTACTAAGCATTCACACTCGTAGCACAGTGCCATCCAGTTTTCCACACACACACACACACCATCAAACCTCTCCTGTCCCGTGTCCCGTGTAATTCAGAAACGTGTCATGTGTTGGCCTTCAGTCTGATTCAGTGAGTGACTCCAAATCCTGAGTGTTTCATCCAGTGTACAGACTTACAAATATGCTGAAAAAAGAAAACTGGTGGAGGGAAAAGATAATCCTGTGTGAATTCATCTGAAATTGAATCCTTTCTGTCTTCTATTTTCAATATTTGGAAAACAGATATATATTAGAGGTTGCACGACTGTTCATTTTTATTCTTTGAGCAGTAATTAAAAAAAAAAAAAAAAAAAGGTTGTGGACTAGTCATCTACTTTTCCATAGAAAATCCAAAAACTGATTAGTTTGCTGCGCTTTACACAAAGTGATACCAAAGTGAATCATGTTCCATTAAAGCAAAAGAAGATAAAAATTAGTTCCATCTTAAATATTATTATTATTATTATTATTATTTATTTATTTGTATAGCGCTTTTAACAATGGACATTGTCACAAAGCAGCTTTACAGAAATAAATGGATTA
>CM074922.1:26171912-26189151 GCA_037576815.1 Pangasius larnaudii | reverse complement strand
CAACCTCGTCACTCCCAAAGAGAACCTCAACATCTTCAGCTCTGCTACCTCCAGCTCTGACTCCTGTCTCTTCCTCATGAACATGGCTAAATGGCATTATTGTGTGTCTGTGAGCTCGCGACCTCACTCAATGGGCTCTCGGTTCAGGCTTCCGTCTCACTGACGGATAATATTTAAAAAAAAAAAAAAAGAAGAAGAAGAAGAAGAAGAAGCCACCTTACGAGCTACTGTAGCTAATCACATAATGGTACAAGGACAATTCGTAACCCTTGTGTTATGGATGTAACACTGAGACAGTACAACGGGAGGAAATCAAGCGACAGAGATAATAAAATACATTTCTGTAAAGCTGCTTTGTGACAGTGTCCATTGTTAAAAGCGCTATACAAATAAAAAAGAAAGAAAGAAAGAAGAAATGTGGGCGCTTATTTATACTATGAATCCTTAAAGAATCATTGGAGTAGACTTTCATGTAAGAGTGTATGCATTAACTGAGAACCTTTTTTTGAAAGCTATGAACAATTATATATGCAATGAGCAATTAAAGAACCCTTGAAGAGCCCTTATTTATAAAAGTCTATGTGTTAAATGGAAAACCTTTTTGGAAGCTAAGAGCCTTTATTTATCCAATGACCCCCTTAAAGAACCCGTGAAGTACTCTTATTTCTAAGAGTGTATGTATTAAGTGGGAACCCTTTTATGGAAGTTAAGAACCCTTAATTATCAAGTGAGAAGAATCCATGAAGTACCTTTAAAAAAAACCTGGAAACCCTTTTTGGAAGCTAAGAACCCTTAAAGAAACCATAGAGCACCTATATTTATAAAATTGTATGTATTAAGTATTATTAATGTATTAACCATTATATAGAAGAACCTTCATTTATCCAATGAACCCTTAAAGAACCCATTAAGTACCTTAAAAAAAATCCAGAAACCTTAATTATCCCATGAACCCTTAAAGAACCCATTAAGTACCTTAAAAAAAATCCAGAAACCTTAATTATCCCATGAACCCTTAAAGAACCCATTAAGTACCTTAAAAAAAATCCAGAAACCTTTTTGGAAGAAGTCTTAATTACCCCATGAACCCTTAAAGAAGCCATGAATTTATTTCTCGACTGAATTCTAAGCTAGAAGAGTTTCTAGGGCAGAATGTGGACAGTGATCAAAATCCTCACACAACATGAGAAGCTACCAAGTGTTTTATCAGGGGCAGATGTGTTGTCTTTCACAAAGTCTTAGCTTCCCCACTGATGAATTATTTATTATGAAATTATAGAACACAATAATGGACGCCTAGCTTCAGATAATGTGCGGAGACTCCTACACGTAATAAATATAACACGACACCAGCGCTGTTTTATCACCGGATGCAGAAAAAGCCTTGGACAGACTCGAGTGGCAGGACCTGTGGCTGGGTATGGAGCAGTATGGATTTAGAGAAGACTTTATGCTGCATTCAACTTAAGGTCAAAACCCATAATTTCTGATCTCCAACCAGGAAAACCCAAAGAAAACACCCCCTCAACATGGACTTCCTACAGGGGAACTTGAGACGGTCTCCTCAACCCTGAGTTCAGCACCTGACGTGAAATCAACATGGCCGCTCACAGCATGAACAGTAAACACAGCATATAGCACTTTTTAGCTTTAAATAAGGTATACGCAAGAATTAGCTTTAGATCGATCAATATACAGACATAATTTTTTTAAGTCTAAAGTATACAGGTTGCTGTTTTTAGGGAGGAAAATATACATCACTCATCACAATTAGCTGGCTAGTTTATTGCTAACAAAACACAAACAAAACACATTTTCTCCACTGTGTAGCTTGAATACCCTTGAATTCCCACTTCCGAAAGTATGTCGAATGCAGCGTTATTTACTTAGAAAAAACTCTTTATGAGACTTTTAACTCCCATGTAATGACTGGAACCTTCCATTCCTTTACATTTCCATTACAACGCTCTTGGTTGTTCTTTTTCACTGCTGCTTTTTTCCTCTAGCAGTAGAGCCACCTGGAGACACCGTGACAACATCAAGCTCAATTTATCCCATCACTAAATGAGCACAGGCATTTCTCTCTATGCTGCCTTGCTAAATTCATTTAAAGGAGAAGTTTCCTTCAAACCTATTAAGAGCAATTTGTTAAGCACTGTATCTAACATTATACATTACTTGGAAATAAAAAAAAAAAATAAAAAAAACTGAAAAAATGGAGTTCTGTGAAAGTCTCTCTACAGCAGGGGTGTCCAAAGTCCAAACAGGGCCCAAATATGGCCCGTGTACAGATTTTAACTGGCCCACAGCTTCTCTAATGGAACGAACGATAGATGACCTGCTGGCAAACACATTGCAATTTCTCCTTTCACCTGATGGTGGCAGCAGACTGTGTTAACACAGTTAGCTAAATCGCAAGAGCCTTTTTTTTCTCCTCTGACTCCACCTGCAAATGAATTTACCGAATGATATTTAGTCATGGCTAGAGACATCGAGTGAGAAGGAGTGAGAAGGAGCGATTTCAAAAGAGCTGGAATGAAGAATGCTATTTCATCAAGAGCCATGGCAAAAAAGCGTGTGCCTCGTATGTCAAACGACTGTTGCATAATTAAGGAATTTAATATCGTCAGGCATCATGAAACATGAGACGGCTGCGAAACTGAAGCAGCTGGAAGCTCTCCTGGCAGAAGCAACATTTTATCAGAGCAAACGAGGCACAGGACATTATTGGAGCTAAAATTTGGCGATGCTTCCAACCCATAAGCATGGAAACCCTTCCAAGAATTTCTCGAATTCAGTCCTTAACTAAAGTGCTCAATGCCATTCGTCCTGAAAAGAAGCACAAATTCATGAATATCATCTAGTACTGTACAACCACAGCTGCCAGGTGATACCCTGCTACAGTTATTCCACTAGAATTAAATTCATTATATCGGAGCTTTAAAATAATATTTTGGTGTCCGGCCCTTGGGTATTTTGATGTAGTCTAATCTGGCGCCCTTTGAAATATGTTTGGACACCCCTGCTCTACAGGGTCAAATATCTACTGTCAAGATGAAGTATTGATTTAATGTGTTTTTCTTTTCGACAGATTACACGTTGTAATTTCCCGCTTTATATGTGCAGGCAAGAGATCTAGGATCCACCTGAAAACATTACAGAGAGCGAAGCAATCAGGTGGCGTTAGCATTCCTGATTCTAAACTGCATTACTGGGCATCTTAGAGCAACATCTTAGCCTCCTAAAAGGGTTCTGCTTGGACATCTTTCTGGGAGGGAAACACTCTGTTGTACATAAACCCTTTAAGGGTTCCTCCAGACGGACAAGGAAGAAACCTTAAGGGTTCTACATCTTATAAAAGTGTAGTGCTAAGTGTTTTGTTCTTAAAGAACTGCTTTAGTGAACTCTTACTCACATTCAGGGATCGGTTAGGAACCTGTTGACCAAATCTGTGCATGGTATTTTTTTCATTAATTGTGCAGTTTAAAAAAAAACAAACCAAAAAAAAAAACATCTGCTTTCGTCACCCACTGCATGCCGACCCAAATGGGGGTTATTCCTTGGATTGACCTTTTCTTGAGGGGTGTTTTCCCTCGTTTTGACGTCGTATTTATCGTCTCGCTACCATGAGCAACAAATGACTAGTTAGATAGCAAAGCTTAGGTGGTAGTCTCTCCATTTTTTTGGAGGAGAGTATAAAAGAAAAATAAAATGGAAGAACTGCCTACCAAGCTTTGACCTTTGTTTGGTTTCCACTTCCGTGGTTTGTCAGCTTGTGCGGTAAAAGTTTATCTAGAACTGATGAGCATGAAGAAAATTGTTTTTTTTTTTTTTTTATTGTTCAGGAATTAAAATAAGCTTATAATAAAATAAACTTGACTTTGTTCACCAGTCTTGCCATTTCCCAGGCATCCAAACACAACCCTGAGATAGAACTCGTTTTCTTGAGTTTATTCATTCTCCATTTGTTAGTTACGCAAAACACGGCCCAAAAAAAGCCATATTTAGATCAGACGCTGGATTTCTGGAATGAAATCTCGAATCAACACAAGTCTTTCATTTGCTGTTTTTCCCGTAGGCTTCAAAGAAGGTGTTCTAGCACACAATGATGGGAAACCTGTGTGTTTGTAACCCCCCTCGGGCCAAACACAACAAACATGGAACAGGGGCTTTATTGAAGCAGGTTGAGATAAACCTCCAAAACCCTCCACACCCTCCACCCTGCGCGTTTTCTTCCTCTCGAGTACCGTCTGGGTACGAGTTCTGCAGTTCTTTCATCGTTCTGTCATGGAAGAACAATGTAGCACAAGAATCATTGTGTGATTTCCTTTTTAAATACTCTCTGAGCCCAGCTTTTATAAGCCAGCTTGCTAGAAAGGGACTATTGTGAGGAGAAGGGCTGTCATGAACACACTTTCTTTGAGGTGCAATAATAACTGATGTAATAACTGATTATAGCAGTCCTTTAAGATTATTACTTGTCACACTGTTTGAGGTGATCCTAATAAACTATTAGTCAATTCTCTAACAGACTGGGTGATAACGTGCGTACTCCGTGTACGATTACACAACAAAGAGCCTCTAAAGAGAGACCTAAAGATAGAAAATTACATTCTTACGTCATCAGTCAGCGCATAAACACAACCATTATTCAAAGTGAAGTTGAGGTAATAAGGTTTTTTTTCCCCTGTCCATTAGCATGCTTTATTTTACATTTTTACAAATACTTTATTTACATCGCCAGTAGCGTATTTGTAGCTGTTCTTTGAGTTCGGCGTCCGCCTATTGGTGGATTTTAGACGAGCTTCATAGCAGCGTTTATACTCTGAGATTTTAATTGAAAAAAATTCTCACACTGCGACAACTTTGTCATCAGCCATTTTTGGTCACTGTGGCATTAAATCGGACACCGATGACATTTAGTCAGTAACACAGGAGAGAATCTCAGTCGGTTGCTGACCAAACACTGACCTGCTGAATGCGAAAGGGGAGAATCACAGTTACTGACCTGCTAAATGTTAGAGCGACTGTTTATTGTGAGTAAAAAACTCACTGGGTCAAACACTTCACTGCTAAACATGAGGGCTGAAGGCTGGTCATGACTCATTGACTCACACACTCACCCACTGAATGGAAGAGGAGCGAATCTTGGTCGTGACTAAACGACTCTTTAACTCAATAGGCACAACTGATACTGATATTGAATAAAGTAAAAAAAAGCAAAATTTTTCTGGTATAAAAAGTTTCTCTTTCTACCACCAAGCTCTTCCATTTCTTCTCGACTGATCACTTTTCATTCTTTTTATGTCCAATTCAACAAAGGATATTATAATAAATACTATCATTCATGAGTGTAAACCCATTTTCCTTTAACTCTCACTCTTAATCATCGGAAATTTCCAGATGAAACTTTTATTTCCAGATGAAACTTTATTTATTTATTTATTAACACAGTTCTGATCTTGGACAGGTTTAACGATAGAGGTGAAGTGTTTCATTCAGGCAGGATGACTATTTTCTACACGGGCACAGTTAATTAAAAAAAAAAAAAAAAAAAAAAAAATCAACGTGTTATTTAATGCTGTTTAATTCACAGCAGTCTGGACTCAGCTGGAAACACACGACAAGGAAACAGGGCTCGAGTTGTTTAGATTTTATTTCATCCTTTACATCAAAGAATCTTTACTACACAGCATTTCTTTGGACCGCATGAATGAGCGTTTGTAGCGTAGACGTCTGGGGTGTGTATATTTGTAGAGAAAACTCTCACAGAGAGCCCCATTGCAGCTGGATTGTGCCCGGTCAGCACCTGCTACAACAGAGCATGCTGGGAAAAGGTCCTTCACACGCCCTGGGAACCCTCCGGAATAAAACGCCCACTTTAGATTCCTGTGGAACGCGAGAGCAGAGAGGACGTCCGACAGCAAGAACACACGACCTTTTAACATGTACAGTCCTGTTAAACACTACAAAACCTTACAGACAAGAATAAAACACATTGTGCGTGATTAATTTCAAACAGGCAGAACTGACAGAGAAACGGAAAATGACCAGTGGATATGTAGTGAAATAGGGATGCACTGATCCGCTTTTCTTATCACGCTGATGTCCAAGAGCGACTTTTTCTTCTTTCTGAAATGTTTCCAACAATGTCGGCTCAGATTATCGCTTGTGCTCAAGTAAAATTCTTTGGAGTGACATTTTTTTTTTTTTTTTTTTTACAGATTTTCTGCTGATCCTAATCCTAACGCTTCAGATCTAACTCCAGGAGATTTAAACATGTTCGACTGTTACTACCAAAAATGTTCACAAGTGTAACGTGACTGGAGGAAAACAACCCGTGAGAAAGCTCAAATGATCAGAACCAGTCCGCGAGGATTATACTTTAACATTAAACATTAACATTGACATTAAACAAAGGCATACTTTTGAACCAAGATCAAATGACTACAGGAGGAATTACAAATGAAAGATCTGTCACTGTTTCCTGATAAACTGTAAGCTTAAAATGAGTAGATTCCGAAGAGTTGTATAAAAACGTCTGAAACATCAATTTTCAAGGGCAAATTAAGACAAACTCTGTCCAGTGCATCACACACATTGACATTCAGTGAACATCTCACACATTACATTACATTTATTAAAAATGTAAAAGTTGGAATAGGAAGTGATTGGAAAAGATCCCGGGATTTAGGCGTGTATCTGATCAGTGCATCCCTATCGTTGGATAAAACAACACAAACGGCACTTCATTGCAAACTGTAACGACTTGTGATATAAAGAAAAACGAAAAAAAAAAATTTCAAATACAAAACAAAACAAAACAAAACAAAAAAGGCCCCCAAAACCCACAAAAGGAAGAATAGAAAGAGGGAACCCTACACAGGGTTGGCAGATTGTGTCAACTTTTTATACACTTATTATTTGCAATTACAAACCAAACAAACTGTAGTGTAAGTCACCAAAAAATAAAAAATTGCAGTGTGTTTCAACCTGGCAACTGCTCAAACCTCAAAATAACAACATCATGTTAAACTTGAATTAAAAAGGAAAACCATGTGAAGGCAGGACACACTCTTTCTGTTTCTAGAGGACAGGTGGTTTTCAGTTGGCCCAGCTTTCTAATCTGGTTAGTGAAGCTGAAACTGAGTATTGGGTCCCCTCCACACACACACACACACACACACACACACACACACACACACACACACACACACACACACACACACACACGACCAGCTGGCCTTTTCAGGCTGGAGGCCACCACAGAGGAAGGGTTCATACAGAAATGCTGTTATTCAGCCACAAAGCAGGATGGCGTCCAGACCGAAACAAAGGCGACTCGGAGCGGGAGAGCTGATGCAGGATCAGAGCCTTCGCCCTTGACTAGAGCAAGACTGGTCATGAACAAACTGATCAGAGATCAGGGTTGTACTCTGAGCGTGACTTCTTTGTCGCTGTGGTGTAGCCCACTTCCCTCACAACGCAGCGGAGTTCCCACAATTCTCACACCGATTTCCTCATATAAATAAAACACGGCTTTTTTTTTGGTGTATCACATTTACGGGATTTAAGACTCTGACCTGCTTTTGCGACCTTCCTCTTCCTTGTACCTGATCCTGTAGATCCAGATTCCAGTGCAGTTTAGAAATCTTTGGACTGGGTTTGGTTGGAGAGGTGGAGCATGTCAGTCACCAGTCTGTGCGTTTACACCAGAGGAACCTCACTTAACTTATTTAATCTCTCCTGTTATGGAGGTGAGCTTACTGTGAGTGGCACACCATTAATACCTTTATGTGATCTTACAAAACAACACATTACTTCATGTCAGTTAATAACGTTAACGAATGCAGTCTGTGAAAAGTTTACACCTGCTGTGATCCTAAGAGAAGCCGCCCACACACTGGATCTTCCACAAGCTGAAAGTTTCGAAATCGAGATCGCAGAGTGACATCAAGCACAACGTGTCAAAGAAAAAAAAAAAAAAAAAAAAAGTCTTGTTAGTGAGTGAATATGTCAAGTAGCACAAGCAGCTTAAATTCTCTGGATTTTCTGCTTCCAAAGCTACAGAGAAGACAGACAACCTCCTCATCACCAAAATGACACCAATCTGCATTACACAGAATAATAAGTCTAATCCAGAACGCAAGCTAGGCTAGTTAGTTAGCGCTGTTACACTGCTTGAGCTGCTTTTTTTCCCCCATATCAGCCCAAAAAAAAAAACAAAAAAAAAAACAACCACCCTGTCAACACTTTTTCTGTAAAAAGAAAAGTACTAGTGTGTCAGCAGCCACAGAAAGATATACATGACTGGTTAAATGGTTTTTGAACGCTATGCTAACATGTTCGTTAAATGTTTAGTTAAAAGGGTTTCTATTAAACCCTCTGTGAGTGTAAATACTGGAAACAATCCAGATCTAACTGGGAAAAGCGCAGCAAGTTAATGAATCTTAACAACACACAGATTTGGGTCTTTATGCAGAATAATTCATATTTGACCTAATTTAATTTAAATGTAAGGGTTATGTCAGGTCTGTTGCATTAATAATGCTTAAATAGTAATAAAATCAGTCATGATCATGAACTGTAAATATCCAAGACTTTAAAAAACAGTCCTGGCTAAAATACAGTTTATATCTAATCTATCTAAATGTACGCTAAATCTACAGACTGACATCACATGATTATAGTAATAAAGTCAGCTTTCTTCTAATCTATCACTAAACTCCAGTGTGTGTGTGTGTGTGTGTGTGTGTGTGTGTGTGTGTGTGTGTGTGTGTGAGAGAGAGAGAGAGAGAGAGAGAGAGGATGTAGAGTGGGAAGGGCGCCTATAGTTCTGGCACATTGTGGTGATTTTCATGCTCCAAGACCTCTGATTTAACTCGTCAGTTCGGTGTGTAAAAGCAGAAGATCGCTGCTGGAATCGGAATATACGGGACCTGCATTGCTCTCCTGGAGCTCCAGTGCCCTCTAGTGGCCCTTATAAGTATAATTTAAACAAAAAACAAAAAACTAAAAACAAAAAACAAACAAAAAAAAACCAGCACTTTACTCTCACTGATCTGCCTTCAATCTTCACAAGGAATGAAGGACAGATTTCTGGCAGTGGGGCAACGAAACAGTGTGGGAGCCTAATGCTAAAGGCACTGTGGTTGTCCAAACTCTGCTGCATACGGAATAAAGTCTGAACCAGTAACTGTGCGCAGCGCTTCGATGTTTAAACGACATCATGTAACTATAAGGTACAGATAAAGCTTATAAACTATAGATATACAGCATATATTATTTGTATAAACACATGCAGGTAGGAGAAAAAGTACCGAAAGCACCATGAAATATGAGTAAATCAGTAACAAAGAGACAGGCTGGAATGCTGTTACCGTATTTTCTGGATAATAAGCCGCTCTAGATTATAAATTCTATCGGTCTAGAGAAATAGGCATGGCTATGTGCCATACAATGTCATTGTAACTTTTATTTAACTTTCTTTGCTGTTCCTGACACATCTGTAGCACAACGTCACGCACCCCGATGGTGCTTCATGCCATGCAGATGTTTACTACAGAAAGTTTTTTGGAGAAAAGCAACATCTGTATTGTCCCAATATTGACAGAGAGCTACAGTGCAGTTTTGTAAAAGTGTTATGTACTTAGAAATCATTTAAAAAAAAAAAAAAAAAAAAAAAAAAAAAAAAAAAAAAAAAAGGCAGCAAGTCCCAGCACAACAAAATGTGTTGTATAAGGTATTTTAGTGTTTCCGGTAGTTATTCTACATCCTGCATGTGAATCCACTACATTATAGACTCAGCTATTTACTCACACACACGTACAAAGTGATCATCTTTAGAGATACAGAGATCATCTAAATGAGCTAATTGGTCAGAGATGAAATAATCTCGCTTGTTAACAGTAAATCATGACAGGAAGTGTGCAGTTTAAGGTTTAAACTGAGTTTTCCCCGGGGCAGTAAACATCAAGTGCAGGGTCAGTTAGTAAAACTGTATGAGAAATGAAGAGCACATGAGAAGGTCACTGGATCATTTCTCTTCTGTATGAAGAGGAACGTTAAGCGGGGACGGCTGCAGAGAAGATTCATTAGGAGATAAAGTGATCTCGGAAAGATGGGTTTTTCCTCGGGCAGTGTTGGGAGTAACATCAGGAACGCATGGAAAATCAAGGAAATTAGCTAGTGTCTTATAAAAATGTTCTGAATTCACTGAAAGGATTAAGGATTCATTATCTAGTTTCTCAAAGCCTAAACCTTACATTGTACCTAACTTTTTTTTTGTTTTTTACAATTTTTTTCTATTTTTGTTGTTAAGTTAAATTCACACGTGCATAACATCTTTCCAGGCGCTATAAGTATCCCGACTGAAAATCCGTAATATTTCTGTAGAGCTACAGTAAGGCACGCTTTCTGTGGTTTGCCGAAATAAAACCACCAAAAAATCCTGAACAAACTTGGAACACACATTGCCAGTCGAACAGTCTGATTGTGATTACTCGAAAAGTAAAAATCTACCCCCCTAAGCACATACGAGTGGCTGAGATGGCTAATTAATACTTCTCTTACTGACCAAACACCTTCTTGCCCCGCCCCCTTGTCTTCTGTTGGCTCGTGAATTCACAGAACAAAACACGGTGACTTATTATTATTATTTTTTCCTGCTGGGTGAATTTTCTTTGCGATCAGTTTCACCCTGCTTCAGCTGAAAAAAAAAGAAAAGAAAAGAAAATCTTAGCGCGACAGCAAGGGGCCCAAAACTTGAAAAGTGCTAGCGCTGAACCGTAAATGATGGCACCTCTGTAGTTAACAACAGCACTGTACCGTATAGAAGTCTTTTACCTACATGCTTAACAGCTTTATCCGCTATTAATTAACTACTATTCTGTATCATGTAATAGTGATTAATAAAGGATTAGAAACTTCAGGGCTCAAAAATGTTTGACTGGCAGTGTATGGGCAAGTTGTACATTTCCTATATTGCAATGATACATCAGCTACGACATGCATATACCTTCAGGAAAGAAAAGAAAAGAAAGAAAAGAAAGCTATTAATAGTTAAAACCCTCTGAACAGAAGCTGCAGGAACTGTATGAAGTGGCACGAAGTGTTTGAGGAGAGTCGAGTACAAATATCCTGTCCTTTACTAACCATTTAAATGACGTTAAATGTATCCGAACGTCCTGTGTGCCTTATTTTATTCTGAGGGAAGTTCAGTTATTCAATAAACCTGTGTTTCTTTGTGATGAGATGCAGTACTTGTTAGTGGACTCGGACTTTTGGACCTGACTCGGGTTCCTGGTTGTAAACTGGGCTGAAAAGTTGAGATGTTGTGACACGCATCACTGGGTATTAGACTGAGATGACACCATCGGTACTTCACAAGGTCAGGGTGAGGGTTCAGGGGTCGGCTGGAGGAACGTTCTGGAGGAACGGGGTGAAGGACGAGCGAACCGTTCGGCCCTTTAGAGGCTGCTGGACCCGGAAGTTGTTCACCATGCTCTTCTGCACCTCTTCCTCCGCCGAGGTGAAGAGCAGACTCCTAAACACAGCCAACTGTGTGTGTGTGAGAGAGAAAGAGAGAGACAGAGAGGGAGAGAGAGAGAGGGAGAGAGAGAGGGAATATGACACAAAGAGGGCTTTATATGCGACATATTCCTTTAAAAATAGATACGCATTTGCAGAAATGCCTAAAGCCTAGAAATGAGAAAATTGTTAGAAGAAAGTTAAACATTCCTGGTGAATGAAGCAGAAAAAAATCCTTAAAGTTTGCCTAGTTTTATATACGGAATAAAACACTCCATGTCATGCTGTTATAGTAAAATAATCAACAGTGGTGTGGTGATGAAGGAGCTACTGCGATGCCATTTTTTGCTTTGTGGAACTGTTCTGCTGCTGTGAAAAGGTCACTTTGTTACCAGGGAATACTCTGAGATACTACGATTAATAAATATATATATACACACACACGTCAACGGTGCTGGTAGAAACAGGTGAAAAGTGGAAGGAAAGGAAGGACATCATTCACAATGCATTATGGGAACTACTGTTCCCTCATAAAAAGAGAATAACTGGCATGATTCATCTCGTAGCTGTTTGGTTCGGTCCGAGGCTTTAAACTCGTTATTGAAAAATTTTCTGAAAAGTCTGTGGAGAAGAAAACGAGCAGGAACTTTCCATCTGGAACCAAAAGTGCCGAAAGAGCTGCTGAGCGTAAGAAGAAAGCAGGATGTTCCATTTTAACCTGGCATTAGGGGAAGGTTGGGCAGATAATTGGTTGGGTGTGTGATTGATTAAAAAGAACATTCGGAAAGGTCATTGGAAAAGTACCGCATGGAAAAATAACAGAAATAAACGAAGACTAAATACATGAGCTTGAAGTTTCTGACCCGTGAAAGAAACACGAAAACTGCTTTTAAAATACAACTGGACCTCAGAATTCAGGAGGCGATTCACACACACACACACACACACACACACACACACACGCGCGCACACGCAGGACAATTACAGATCCAGCCATTTAATTACCGGTCATTACACACCACATTTAATTACACTGAACCCTTTTTATTTATATAATACTGATATTTAGAGCTCAGCCTGGACTCAGCCTACACTTTTCACTGCAAAAAAAACTCATCTTAGCAAGTGAAAATATCTTGAATATAGTCAAACTGATCTAGTATCTATATGATCTATATTATAAGATTACAATATACCAAATATAAGACCCTTAAACTTATTCTTCATTTCATGCTTGTAGTTTTCTTATTCTATTGGCAGACAATTTTGAAACTTAGAAATAAATGCTTAAAATGAGTACATTTCAAGCTTGAAAGGAGTACAAATGGCTTGAAAAAGGTTTAATAATCGTTTTATAATAATCTATTTGGTTTATTGTAATCTTATAATAGGAAATAGCAGATATATTTGACTACACTCGAGGTATTTCTACTTGATAAGATGTCATTTTTTGCAGTGTTGTAAGATGGAGCTGAAAGCTAGTAAAAAAAAAAACAAACAAACAAAACTAAAACTTTTTAAAGCTCACTTCCTGCAGAAGCTCTGAACGTTTGTTGCCTCTGTCTCTGGTCGTACCTGATCGTGGCTCACTTCAATGGGCTGCTTCATGATGATCCAGGTGACGGCCTCGGTCAGAGGGGGTGTGGTCAGGGATCCGGCGTATGTCCAATACTCATTCGTGCTCTCGGGCAGGAGGCAAGATGGGTCAAATTTAGTGAACTCCACTACACTGTCCTGTGTAGTGAGAGAAAGCGAGAGCGAGTGAGAGTGAGAGAGAGAGAGAGAGAGAGAGAGAGAGAGAGAGAGAGACAGAAAGGGAGATAACAACGAGAAACAAACAGAGGAATAGAAAGACAAGAGAGAGAAGGAGGGAGACAGAGAGAGGGAGAGAAATGGAGAGAAACAGGGGAAGAAGGTAAGAAGGAATATGAAAACAGACAATATGTATGTATGTAGTAAATGTAAGGGAGAATATAGCCAGATGTACAGTCGTATGCAGGTTATAACACTGTGCATTGTGTAATCTGTGCATGTAAGAACAGGAGAGCTGAAGACAAACAGGTTATACACTCTGATAGCTGCCGGGAGGAAGGCCCTGAGAATGCACTTCCTTCTGCACCGAGGCAGAAGATGCCTGCTGGTAATTAGACTCTGCAGAGGAATGATTTCAGCATGGACTGCGTGAGCGGGTTCAGTCGTCACGGCTGGGAGTTTGGTCAGCGTTCTCTTCTCCACCACCACCTCCACTGACTCCAGTGTGAGCCCGTCTTCCTGATGATCTTGTTGTGTCTGTTGGTGCCTTCTCCATTTAAACTGCCAATACTCAACATAGCTGACTCATAAAAAGCACGTAGAGCCGAAGGACCTTACTCTCCTCAGAAAACAGACATGACTCTGCTTTCTCCTTTTAAATTTAAAATAAGTATTTCATTTTTACTGACTGCTTTATGGAACAAAACAGTTCACACAGATGCAGAGCTTCTGATTAATCCTCCACCTTCATAAAAAAAGCAGGTTTTAAAACGGCGGTACACACCTTGTGTCTGACGGCAGGTAGAGTGTCCACCAGCTTCTGCAGGCCCTCGTGTGTCTTCCCAACCTAAACAAAGGACAAAAATCAACCATTATTATTCAGACATAAAGGAAAACCGTATACGGTGAATAACATTGTGAGCACAACAATTGTAGTAGCAGTAATAATAATAATAATTAGAAGAAGAAAAATAAGAATAATTATTAATAATAATTAAAGCTGCAAGCAGGATTTTCGGGGGGCCAAGCACCCAGACTCGGTGAGCCACACATTCACAGATGTGCTACAGTTGTTGCATAAGCAATCACAGGAAAGCTTAAGGCATAACTTTAGGCAAAGGGATTCAAGAGTAATTTATAGTTTCACGCATTTGCCAGTCCGTTATGGGAGAACGGTTTTGAATGTCAGAGTTCCTTTGATAAATTTTGTTCAGGCAGGTCTGAAGATGATGGGAGCCAAATGTGGTGAAGATTGGACAAAATTTGGAGGAGGTGTAGCAAAAATGGCAGTTAGATGTAAGGATTTTTTAGCACATTGTTGTAACTTTTGTTGTCACGGAATTTGTTGCATGGTCCTGAAGATGCCTACCAAGTTTTGCGTCAGTGCGCAAAGTCGTTGCTGAGATACAGCCTCACTTCCTGTTTGGCAGCTTTGCAAACCATTTGGAGTAATCAAAATTATTGTGACAACTTTTGTGAGGCTCACTCTGAAGATGACGTGTACCAAATTTGGTAACGATCGGACAATATTTGTAGAAGAAGTAGCAAAAACAGTTTTGGACATTGATGTCATAGCGTGCTGGCTTTTAAAATTTGGACACATGGTTCAAAAGTTATAATCATAAACATACTTCCATATTAGGCCCAAATTTGACCTGATGGTGGCGCTGAAGCGTTGCGAGCATTTGGGCCAAATTTGGTCAGAATGTTCCTTAGACCCTCCTTAACCAGTGCGCCAAATTTCACAACTTTTTACCACACGGTTCTATGGGCTGCCATAGGCACCCTAGCCAGGAGAAGATATAATATTAGTCTGGGTTTTCCCTGACAGGTCGTACGATATGAGATTTGAGAATTCAGTGGTGTAAAGTAATATATATTTCACGTTAACTAGGTATAGCAGCCATAATTGGGTTAAACCATGATGCAGATCTACAGACAGGAGGTCATTTCCTGCTCCTGCTCCTGCATCTGACTCATCACGATTACGACCGAAGTACATTTTGGCATCAAAATACATCTATAAAAAAAAGAAATGGGTGTTGTCTGGCTGTTAAGATATCAGATGCAGTACCTTCAGGAAGACTCCTATAACAGCCAATCCATTCTCCGCCACCACGGCCTCCTCAAACAAAGCGTATTTATCCGCGTTCCAGTGGACCAAGTGGAGCTGCAGGAGTGCAGGACAAGTTATATTACACACAAACACACCAGCATGGCGTCGTTCTCTTTTCGACACGTATGTACAGACAGATTTAAAGTGGAAGTGGGCAAAAGAAGGAATAAGAAGTGCAGAATTTGCAGAACTTTATTCAATTCCTGAACCAGACGTCTGAAACTTCGTGGCAAGCTTTCTATAAAAATAAACAAATACAAACAGTCTGTCTACTAGTCATATCTGTGCTTTTATTCTTGTAGAACGCATGTATTTGTATTCGGGTACATCCCTAATAGAAACATACTCTCTTGGTTTTGTGTGCGCGCACACACACACACACACACACACACACGCGCGCACGCCAGCTTTGATTCAACCGACATGCAGTTTGTATCACTGTAAACTGGCAGCTATAAATTTTAGTCTAAATTATAAACAAGCAAACTAAGGACATAAAACATGTCTTGATTGATACACTACCTCTGGGGTAAAGGGGAACATTGTGTCTTTTTTTCGTTTTTAGCTCTTCAAACTGTTCCTGTAACACCACTCCTCAGGCTCAACACAATACCTGAACAAAGAAGCCATTCAACCGCACTGGACTCTATTCATCCGGGGAAATAAAAGACTGAGAGCGCAGTGAAAGAGAACACCGGAGAGAATCAGGGCAAAAAGAGAGACACTGGAAACACTCACTGTCAGCTTATAGTGGTATGAAGCAAACACACACACACACACACACATTGGTCAGAAAATGAGCAAGAATGAAACGGATGCACTCCTGAGAGCTTTCTCTAGAAATCTAAGGGAAAAGCTCTCGCATACGAAGCTCCTTTACCTATTTGTTTAATTCTTGCTCATTTCCTGACCAATGATTTGTTATTAAGACCATTAAAAGCTTCATATATTGCCATTCTGGGCCATTTTTTTTGCCCAGGAGTGGCCTGTGTAAAAGCAATTCTTTGTAATGCATAAAAACAGGTCTTTATTCATACAGCTGACGTACAGCAGGCAGGCACTGATCAGCGATAAGCAAGGTTTTGATATTTTCCACAACAGCAGCTCTGACAGTAGTGCAGGTTTAGATGAATGTACTTGTTCTAACGCATTATAGCTTCTGTAACTGCAACAGATCATTCACAGGGACTTGTGACAGTGCAAGCGCTTTGTGACGCTCAGTGGTAAAAGCTGTAACTTGAAGCCTTCTGACAACTTCGGGACAGAGGAGTTTGACTTTGCAGTGTCTCAGTAACCTGACAAGCTGTGTGTTTTTTTTTAATTGTCATATTAACATATGAGAACAAGCACGACAAGATGTTCTTTTAGTAAATTAAAAAAAAAAACTGTAATCGTTGGCAAATTGCTGTGGTGTAAGAGGAATAAACATGCCGAAGGGGATATGCCGTTATAGGAAAATAATCAACTTGAGGGTGGTAACAGTAACTCCGCTTCATCACACCGCCCTGTCGTTGATTATTTCCCTATAACAGCATACCACAACGTACAGGCTTTGGAGAAACCACGCACACTGTCTTTAAACCCCCTGCATTAACATATTCTCCAGAATTTAAAAAAAACTGTCACAAATGTGACTTTCTAGACGTAACTGGAACACACACACACACACACACACACACACACACACAGTGTTGAAAGCTTTAGAAGGCTCACAAACCCGATGGGAAGGTAAAAAAAAGTGACACACATGAGGCCTGGTTGTGTACTGTGTGTATGTGTGTGTGTGTGTGTGTGTGTGTGTGTGTGTGTGTGTGTGTGTGTGTGTGTGTGTGTGTGTGTGTG
>CM074922.1:26134287-26145662 GCA_037576815.1 Pangasius larnaudii | reverse complement strand
TCATTTTGTCTAACATCTAGGACTGTTTGCATGTTTTTCTGTTTCTTATGTTCTGTAAAGCTGCTTTGAGACAATGTCCATTGTTAAAAGCGCCATACAAATAAAATTGAATTGAATTAATTCACAAAGAATTGTACTTTTATGATTGGAATTCTACCTTTATCCACACTGGGGGAAAAAAATGACATTTTGGATCAAAGTGAAACGAAAAAATTAAACCTTAGATGAAAGTTGGATCCAACGTTTCATTTTTTTTCACTGATGATAAAACTTAAAGGTCGTGACGTCTCCCCTGATAGGAACGCCCTGATGTTTGCACTCAGGTTTCCTCTGGTAAGATAAAGGCCTGTACGAGTCCCTGTGTACGGTGATACTATGGAAATGATCACGTATTAAATAGAAAATGAATCAACACCTTCTGACCAATCAGAATCCAGAATTCTACAGAAAGGTGGTTTCAAGGAAAATATGTTTGTGAATATTGAAATGTTTGAAGTGATACCTACATGACGTATTAATCTAGTATAATGCGCACGTTTACATAGTCGGCGACCCGTAGGCCTCTTTTTACCTTTTGCTTTTCGTGTGTTTCTTTCTGTCGTGTTCCGGTTGCTCAGCATGACCCTTTAAATCTAGCAAAACTGTTTCAAGAGTAAAATAAACTTCCAGGAAGCTGTCATTTGCATACTTATAGATCCTCCAAGAGATATGGAATAAAATTAGGTTAAAGAGTAAGAGTAAAACTTGAAGGGCTGAATAAAAAGTGCCTTTTGGGGAAAAAGTGTTACGTGATTAGGTGGCATGCTAATTACGACCTAATTTCTATTTACTGATCAATTCTCAAAAAAAAAAAAGACGTTTGCTTATGCCTTTAACGTGACTTTCCATTTCTTTTTGTTCTCAAGAAAAGTGACGTGGACACTTAATCGTGCAAGGGAAGTGGGTTTGGTGTAGAGAAAAGCAAGTAAATAAGTAAACATGTTATGTTGCAGTGTGAAGATGGACTGATACAATCTGTGACATATCGATAATAAGCGCTTTGCTAAGCCTGTCAGTGCTGCAGCATAGAAGATAAGCGGGAAAGGAAACCACAGAGGTCTCGCTAATGCACACTTAGTCTACATTTAATTTGCACTCATTTCAAAAGCCGGTATGGGATTGAATTACATTTAATAATTTTTGTACTCTTATACAAAGGAAACTTACAAGTGGGGCAGAATACAATCCAAGCTAAACAGCTAAAGCTAGAGTTTTAAAGAGTTTTAGAGATTTGAAGCGTTGTTCAAAAAACATTCCAAGTTCATTGGCCTGATTTCTGCATACAGACGAATGATTGGCTGTACGCAAAAAGCACGATTTGCTACATCGAGGTCATCTGGCAGTCAAGTTACAGCTCATTCTATAGGGTGTCAATTCATTCAGTATTTCTATAGTGCTTTTAACAATAGACATTGTCACAAAGCAGCTCCAAAAGTGAACCCGTGCTCTTCCGGGCACCGGATAGTGTGATTACAACTCATTACTCATACACATGTGTAGAAGAGTAAAGACAAACAGTGCTGAGTGTGTTGAAAGGATGTTCAGCATGAGCAGATTGTGGACAAGAGTCCTGGGTTGAGCACAGGACAGTCTTTTTGATTACAGCGGCAGTTCTTTGAAGTACAAATCTACAGTATCCGGGTGGGATTATCCACTAAAGCAAGGGTGACAGCTGGGAATAAATCTTTAGGATCTCCCTGTTGGACCATCCACAATAGCAGAGGTTAAGTCACACATGCAGAAAGCTCCAGAATGTTCTTTCTCATTTTTCTCAAATTTCTCATTTTTTTTTCTGATTTCAAAACAGTGTCTTCCTTCGACCTGTTGGTCAAGCCCTCACTAATGCTGACTCAAAAAAGCAGTCGTGTTCCCACACAGTTTTTTTCTTGGACCCACGACAGCAGAAGGGTTTGGTTGAGAGCAAAGAGAAACACGAAACAACATCAGTGAACAGATATATATTATATAAATGTATCTTAAATTTCATTTTTATCCATTTAATGTGTTTTTTTTGTGTGTGTAGCATTAGTGACAGTGCAAATCAACACTTGTGGAGCAAAATCAGAAATAGCTGACTAATGTTTGACTCATTTCTTATGATGTCATTTGATGTGGTTAAGCAGTGCACGCTATGAGAAGGTGATTTTGCCATGAGACATCATTTGGTTTAGTCATTGAAGTTTCAGTTTTGTTGAAGCTACTGATGAAATAACGTTAATATAATTCATCTTTATTCACCTTTGTGAGGAATAGAGAGACTTGTTACCACAGACATTTAAGTAGATAATAACTAGGGCTTAAAGGAATTGCTTTCGGGAAATATTTTCTCAAACTCTACTTACGGCACAGCTCACACAGTTTATGAATTTCACGTCATGGCGAATCTCACAGGCCCTGACATCATTTTATGACTTTAGTCGGATCCCAGGAAGAACACAACTAGTTTGTAACTACACTGTGTCTAATGATCTTTTAATTCTAAGGAAGTGCCAAATGGTTAAAGGTGGAAACCATCAAAAATATATGACTGTATGATACTCTATACTGTGAATATTACAGAAACTGATTTCTGCAGTTATTTTTTTATTAGCAAGCTCAAACGTTTGCAATCCCCGTTGACATGCTGTAGCTAATTTTGTTGGAATGTTTGAATTTATAAGGTGTCAAATGGTATATTCCTCAATCAATGAAGAAAACAGCTCTAACAAAACAAATGGTTTTTGACAGAGTTCAACAAACAGCAGACTTGAAAAATTCATTAGAGGTGGAAAACAGTACGTACTGTATTTATACCATAAGCAGAAAGAACTTTTGCTCTCCTAACACACACCTTTTCGTGTGTTACAGATGAGGGAACACCTGTGAATGATAACTTGCACTAGATTAATGCGATTCTTTTCAAAGATAAGGGTATGGCATAAGTACAGCAGGGTTTAAATGATGGTTGCAATGAGGACTCAGGGCATTTCCCTTTCCCTGCCAGCAGAGGTTGCGCTCACCAGTTTTAATAAAACATCCGCACATGGATCTTCATCCCTTTTCTTCCATGTTACAGAAGACTTTGCCTCTACATGTGGACCCAGTGGAAGTGCGGAAGCTGTGAATAGCGTTGACTTCGTGAACTGTTGGAAGCATACGCTCAGCAGCTCCACCAAATTGCATCCACCGTGGAGGAATTGATTCAAGTCTGCCGGTGTAACGTCACTTCCACCCTGGAAGACACATCCACGGATAAAGCACTGACCAATTAAGTGGGAATTATGCACTTATAAGCCTTGTGTAGCACAACCAGAGAAATACAATGGCTCTTCAGGTAAATGCAAAGGATTTCTGATGCAGTGTTACATGCCAGGGATGTTGACAGAATCACACTAATAATCTGTCTACTTACAGGAAATGTATGCGACTGGGCAGCCACTGTTTACCACACACTGTTAGTGTTACAAACGTCCGATACTCCTATAAAATTCAGAGAGGTTTTCAATCATCCTGTTACCTGGAAAGACATGGGCTAGCAACTTCTCTCTTGAAAGCAAGGGAGACAATCAGCAGTTGATTATTTAATTCAATTCAACTCAACTTTATTGTTATCATACATATACAATGGTGTACATTATGTATACAAATGTAGTTGAGCTAGTCTCAGGTGTACACATAAAATGTGTTAGTGCAAATAACACAGGACAGAGAACATTAGGTGAGCAGCATCGTTTGACAAGACACTGAACACTGTGCACAGAAGGGAGGGGAAAACCACAATACAGAACAAACAGAAATTGCAGGACAGATATATCATTTCAGATTAAAGTGGCTGTGCCAAATGTAAACCAAGTAGAAGAAGAATCAGAATCAGAACGAGCTTTTATTGCCAAGTGTGCTCACACACAGACAAGGAATTTCACTTGGTATGAAGCTTCCAGAACACACATACCAATAAGATTTACAAATAATAATAATATGAGAGAATATATAACACTGTACAGTAGACACAATAGACTTAAATGGAATAGATGTATATATATATACAGATATAATACAGCTATGTACAAGTACAACGTTATAATAACAGTGAAGATAAATAACAAGTTCAGTTTTGCAGTAGATAAAGTGGCAGTGCAATATTTCTGCTTTACAGTCAGTTCAAGTTGGAGGATAGGTATTTACTGTGGCAGTGGCTGTTCCAAGGGGAAAGAGTATGTGGGGGTGTTGTTAACAGTGTGTGTGTGTGTGTGTGTGTGTGTGTGTGGTGCGAGCAGCTTGACTCCTGCTGAATAACCTATGGACCTGGTTTGTATGCTCTGGAATCACTTTCGGTAGTGGGTCAAACAGGCTGTACCTGGGCTGAGCGGGGTTTGAGACAATGCTGAATGCGCTCTTCAGAGGGTATGTGGGTAGGTGCTGGTGGGTAAGTGCTGTGTGGTTACTTAGAGATACCTGCTTGCATGGTAGGCAAACTGATGTGAGTCTAGTTTGGGCAGGAGGCTGGACTGGATGTGGGCCATGACCAATCTCTCAAAGCATTTCATTACGATGAGCATGAGAGCAATTGGACAGTAGTCTTTCAGGCTTGAGATGGTGGGTGTCTTTGGTACTGGGATTATGGTTGTTGGGACAGTAGCTTGGGCCATGGACATGTTAAAGATCTGCCACAGGCTCTGAATACACGACCAGGGATGTTGTCTTGTCCAGTGGCTTTGCGTGTGTGTGTACTCTCATCAGCATTCTTCTCACCTCATGTATAGACAGTGAGAGTGCCTGTTCCTGTGGGATGGCATCCGTTTGCTCATTTTGAGCTCATCTGGTAGGGAGGCTTTAGTGGCTGTATCAGTGTTGACTTTGCTTTTATAGTCAGTGATTCCCTGTGTTCCCTGCCAAATGTGCCATGCATTGTGGTTATCTGAAAATTCACTCACTGTCCTCTCAGTAGATTGGAGGTCAGTAGATAGTCCTCTTAGTAAGAATGAACAGAGAGATGTGGTCTGAGTATCCAAAAGGCGTTAGTGGAATTGTCCTGTAGGCTTCTTGAATGTTTGGGGAAACATTGTCCATTATATTTTCTAACCCCTTGTTGGGCCGGACACATGCTGATGAAATTTAGTAGTACAGTCTTCAGGTTTGTTTGAGTAAAGGCCCCAGCAACAATGATGCTGCTTCTGGGAGCTTTGCTTGCTGTTTGTTATCGACTGCAGCTAATGTTTTTAGCACTACTTAAAACTAATTTCTCTCTGTAGTGGTACATACACAACTACAACTGTGATGCTAGTGAATTCTCTAGGGAGATAAAAATGGGGGCATCTTACCATTAGGAAAACCAGTTCAGGTGACCAGTGGCTAGCAATAGTTGCTTACATGCACATGCTCCCTCTTTTTGTTTTGAAATGAAACGTGGTAAATCCTTCTAAGTGGACCGCTGAGTTGCATGTTGTTGTGAAGCCAGATTTCAGTGAAGCTAAAAAGCTTCTCATTTCATGTCATGTTGAGAGTCAGAGTCTCAGTTCATCCATTTTATTTTCGGGAGATTGTATGTTTGCTTCATTAGTCTAGCAGAGGCCCACAGTCTCAGCCTGCTTGTGTTTATGTTCACACTGGCACCTCTTCTGTCTTGTGCCGAGCCTGGTCTGAGGAAAAGCCATGGATTTGGAGGCCACATTCACATCTCATACATCTCATATGACCTATAGACCCTACTGGACATTGGAAAATGACCAGTAGGGTCTATAGGTCATATGAGGTGTATGCATATGCATTTCAAGATAAAATACTGAGATAAGACGGAGAGATCATCATCTCATGCCTTGTTTTAGGTGATTCCTCTAGTTCCCTGAAACATACCGAGGTCTGTTAATAGTGGTAAGGTAAGAGCTATCTCATCAGAAGATGAATATGTGAAGCATGTCTGTCAAGAAAGCGCCTAGACAACTATCTGCATATCAAGTTGGAAATGTGTGACTTTAATCAGCTCTCAGTTTCCTTCCTGGGATACATCACAGATGCTCAAGGGTCAAGATGGATGAATTGAAGCAGTCTTATGGTGGCCTCAGCTCTGCAGAATCAAGGAGCTTCAATGCTTCCTAGGATTTGTGAACTTCTACAGAGGATTCATTGGAGGGTTTAGTTCATTGGCTGCTCCCTTAACGTCTCTGCTCAGAGAAAACCCGAGAACCTTAAGTGGAACAAAACCACCATCAGTGATTTCAACATCCTGATGGTCAAGTTTGCCAGTGCTCCCAGTGCTTCTATGTCATCCAGATCTGTCTTTACCATCAGTGGTGGACATTGATGCTTCAACTTCCCACAACTATATCCCTGTGCGTTCTACTCACAAAAGCTCAGCTCTGTGTTTTTTATTAAAACCTTAACACACGAATCCTCATCCCGTCTCTGAATCATGCAGTGTTGTATGAATCAGATAAAATCTTCTAGATAAGACTTGATTATATATATTCAGCAGATTTCTGATGACTAGGAAGTGGTGAGTTGAAGAGGTGTGTAGAAAAAAATGAAAATATACAAGGGGTGGGGAAAAATCCATCTTTAGATAAACATTTGTATATAATGACCCAGATAAACCTAAGTATGGCAAATTTGAGACAAAGGGGAGCAGAGCTTCACACACCTGCTAATAGCATGAAGACAAGTTGTATATTTTTTTCCCTGGGCTTCATTTTGATCATGATGCTCTCCTCAGATGCTAGGCGTGAGTTTACTACACACCTTTTTTGTACAATTATGTTGTGGCTGTACAACAGCTTATACTGTATATTAAGTGCTACAATATAGTGAGTATTTAACACTCAGTTCTGCACATTTTAGATACAACTGCACTTTTTTTTTGGTTCTTTTTGTAGATGTACAGTCTGAGACTGAAGATCCTCTTTTTTCATGCACAGTGTTAACTGAGTTTAATTCAATTTGATATTAGTGTAGGGCATTTAAAAATAGACACTGTCTAATTTTTAGACAACTCAACAGACAACTCAAAATCAAACAATTATTACTACATATGGTTCTGTAGGTATGGTTCTCAGTTGCAAATTATCTTACCTAATAATACCTGATAAAGCTGAATACTTTTTGCTAAATATTATTATTATTCATATTAGTCATAGAAGGATTATAATCTTTCTAAAATAAATAATTCTGATTCTTTTAATGACTCTAGTTAATGTTTGTGTTTTAATGAAACCATAGTATTCAATCACATTTATGCAGTAATTACAGTGTATCCTGAACTAGCTCATCTGTCTCTCTTGTTCAGCGCAAGCTGTTGATCCTGTCTCATGCTGTTATCAATTCTTCACTGGCAAAATTCCTCCTAAAGATGTCCTGAGGGTGTCAGAGATAAACTCAGAATGTAGACTGCGGGGCTTCATGTGAGTATCTGCTTTTAGGCATTAAACAGATGTGTTACTAATTGATTATGAGATAATAACAAATAAAAATGAACATTAAATTAATATTAAACTCTTAAATTAAAATTTTTATTTCACCCCCGGACAATCTGTTATAAGACGCTGTTATTGTGTGTATGTATCTGTGTGTGTTTCAGTGTTGCGACCCCTAAGCACCGTTTGTGCGTTCACAAACACCCTGGAAAGAAACCCTAAATGTTAATGCTGCAGCTTTGAGACCGAAATGCAAATCTAATCAACTTTAACTGTTAATTCACGTCATAATTTTCTGCATATGAAGCTTCATTTCAATGTTATTGATACTTAATAAATAAATAAATAGTTAAATAATGAACACTGAATAAATCTCATGCTTTTATAATGGTAAACTGCATTAATAACTAATTCATTTACTACTTTAAATACCACTGTAGCCCCATATGTGTGTTTGTGCAGATACAAGTGAGAAACACACATGCACTCACACATGTACGCACAGCCACTAAACCTCAGCCCTCTGACAGTGTGATTTTATGTGTGTAATTGTTTGACTGTGCTGCTAGAATTATTCACTAGCACCCACCAAGTCTCGCACACACACCCACACACAAACACACACACGCACACCCACACACAAACACACATGCACGCACAGGTACTAAATCTCAGCCCTCTGAGGTTTAGTGGGTGTGCATTCATGATCTTATGTGTGTAATTGTTTGAATATGCTGCTAGAATTATTAACCAACACCCAGAAAGCGTGTTGCACACACACACACACACACACACACACACACACACACACACACACACACACACACGTTTGTCTTACTATCCTTGTGGGGACCTTACACTGACAGAATTATTAATGCAGCTGCTTAATACTATGCTATATCTAAACCAATCACTAAGCTTAACCTCAGTAACCAAAATTGGAGTCTTTTATTTTTTAATTTTTTTGGTTCAGAAGGTGGTAATTAATTCCACTGGCCGATAGCTAATTCTGTATCACTGCCGGTCTGTTATAAGATTAGTCGGACACTGTTGTTTTCCTGTGTATAGACTATTGTGACTTGTGACTGTGTTTAGCTGCTGGTGAGCAGGGCGATGGGAAAGGGGAGGGATGTGAGCCCCCTGCTGGGCAAACAATTCACACCTCTCCACAATAACATTCTTACAGACATAAAACAGACAACACAATTAAAGCTTTTTTGGTAGTAGAACACCATATACAATGGCCACAATAAAATTATAACACTTAAACCTAGTATGGTAGGTTAAAAATACCTATGAATAACAGCAAATTCTTAGAGCCCTGAGTGTCTACTTTCATATGAGCCATTAACCACTACTGTGGAGTGTGACATCACAAATAAATTCAATGCTGAACACGGGAACCTCCAAAACATTTTCTGGCCTCTGATAAAAAGATTTAACCTAACCCATGAGGGGTAGTGTATTAGGAGAAAAATCACTCGAAATGGCACAATATCTCTCCCGATGACAAAAACAGAAATGGCACAAAGTCTCTAAAATAGCAGACTTCTAGAAACAGTAAACTTTTCTAAAAATGTCAAAATTAAGGGACCACATCCACTGGCCAGGCATTGAGGCCGAAGTGTGGAACTTCTGCCAGCGGTGCCCTCAGTGCCAGTGCACCTCCCCCAAGAAGTCCCGCTCATTTTGCTTCCTATCATTGGCGTGTCCTTCAAAAGGGTGGGCATGGACCTTATAGGTTCACTCCCAAAACCTGCCTGGGAACAGGAGTACATACTAGTGAATGTTGACTATGCCACCAGGTACCCTGAGGCAGTCCCACTCCGGAAAGCCACCTCTCGAACATCACCAGGGAACTCGTCCAACTCTTAAGCTGAGTAGGGATCCCCAAGGACCTCTTAACTGACCAAGGTACACCTTTTTTTCCAATTTACTGTCTGATCTCTGTCGACTGTTGCAGGTTAAGCAAATCACACCCACAAACAGACAGCCTGGTTGAAAGGTTCAACCAAAAGCTGAAGAGAATGCTGTGGTGGGTGGTAGATGCGGAAGGGAGAAAATGGGGCCTCCTCCTGCCATTCGTCCTTTTTGCAGTCCACAAAACCCCATAGGCATCCACAGCCTTCACCCCGTTCGAGCTCTCTTTGGGAGGAGACCCAGTGGACTACAAGATGTGGCCAAGGAAGCCTGGGAGGAGCAGCCATTCCCATAGTGATCCATAGTCGAATATGTTCAAAGTATGCAGTATTAGACTGACTGGGTAGTTCCCATTGTGAAGCAACACATGAAGGAAGCACAAGAGGAACAGAAATGGATCTACAACTGACCAGCCCGACCCCACAAGTTCCAGCTGGGGGACCGAGTGCTCCTCCTGCTGCCCAGTTCCTGGCCCACTGGCAGGGCCTGTACATGAGCCTTGGGCTTGAAGTACGGCCTGCAACTGCCAGGTAAGAAAAAAGACACTCAACTGTATCACATCAGTCTAATAAAACAGTGGATTGAACCTGATACTGCCTTGTTAGTCTTTATTGATGGCTCCCCAGAAGTACCAGGGCATACATCAAAAGGTTGAAGACCTCACCCTAATTCAGGTGTTGGAGTTTGACAGCTACCCCCTCCTCCAGGTGGATGACCTGGTGGTGCCTCTTGGGAAAGCCTGTTTCCCAAGACTGCGTTCAGCACCTCCAGTGGCCAACGGCAGTACTGAGTTCTCCCCTTCTGGCTCCACGGAGTGCCTGCGAGGTTCCAGCGACTCATGGACGTCATCCTAAGACCACACCACCAGTTCGCAGCCTACCTAGCTCGCTGGTGCTAAGGAACCCAGATTTTGATTGTCCCTTCAGCGTGCATACACATGCATCAGAAGAAGAACCCGATGTTTGTCACATATACATTACAGCACAGTGACATTCTTTTCTTCGCATATCCCAGCTTGTTAGGAAGCTGGGGTCAGAGCGCAGGGTGATATATGGAGCAGGTAAATGAAGCACGGCTGGTGTGGGATAATTGCCGTAGCTCCTCACCCTCTCTGAGGAGACTGGAGAGGATAAAAGGGTGCCACAGCCACAGGAAGGCAAGTAGCTCTCCCTCTGCTGCATGCCATGGCTGAGACCCAGTCCTCCACCACCACACTCTACCTTGACACATCCCTCATTGCCCTCTGCACCTCAGGATGGTGTCCCATACCACCTCTGCACTCTCGTCTGCCACTCCCCTTTCACCTAAGAAAGTGAAAGGCTCCGTAACCACCAGCCCCAATTTCTGTTTGTGTCTGTGTTCTGCCTGCCACTGTAGCGAGTCGCTACAGGAACCTTGTAACTAATTGCCAATCACTGAATTGGGAATTAGCATCACTGACATCTCAAATTTTTGAAAGTTTAAAAAAAATAGTTTCAGACACTGACACTGAAAATTAAGAGGGTAGACCAACACCCAAGATTTTAATTCAAAAGTCAGGGAGCAAAAACGATCCTTTTAGCGGTCTTGGTACAGTAAATTTGATTGGCTGTGTTTTTCTTATTAGTCTTAGATTATGTGGAGCATCTGCAATACAAGTCCTTGTGAAGACCTGAGGAATGCCTCATGTTAGACTCCAAAGAGCAACCAGAAGACAGAAGATTAAAACCAAACAAAATATATTGCCCACGCCCACCATTTCAACTTGGACAGATTGCTTCTTGACCCAAATCTCAAACTGAGAGCACCATCAAAACAGTCCATGATGCTATCGCTTGAACCATTATACCCCATATGAAGTCTGCTCAATTTGAAACACCAAGGCAAGGGTATGTTTTATCTGGTGAACTGGGAGGGTTATGGTCGAGAGGAATGTTCCTGGGTCTCAGCTAAAGACATTGTAGGTCTCTCATTAATTTTAGAATTCCAGCATGAGCATCAGAACCAACCTGCTCCCAGACTTAGGGGCAGACCCTGGTGAAGGGAGCTTCA
>CM074922.1:26113689-26124088 GCA_037576815.1 Pangasius larnaudii | reverse complement strand
ACACACACTCACACACACACACACACACACACACACACACACACACACACACACACACACACACACACACGCACACAAAGCCTAATAAATGTCAAGCTTTAACCATTTATACACTGCATAACTTTTATCAACCATTTCTTATGATGCTTGTTGATATTATTGATGCTTAATGTAATGCAGATTCAAATAAAGTTATAAACCCACCACTGAGTGAATTACTGTGAGCAACTGTGAGTGCACGTATGTTAAATAGGGCAGATTTCTTCCAAGTATGTTATGCTGCCCTGTGAAGCAACAGGAGCATCAGTTTAAAAAAAAAAAAGTGGTTGACTGACTGCTTGCGTCTCGGAGGAAGCACGTGTGTTGCGTAATAGGGAGAGTTGGCTGATGAGTAGGAACTGGAAGGTGACCAATAAGAAGAGGAGCTGGGGGGAAAAAAAACAATGATAATTACTAATAGTTAGAATCTGTATGGATTGATAAGCAGTATAGGTAAACCCTTCCACTGTAATTTAAGAACTAAATTAAAACAATGACAGCATAAAAGTTATTAAAACACTTCGAAATAACCTTTCTGGAAAAGATTTCATTGTGTATTCTGCAGCATGACGAATCCTGAATACAGATTCATGATTTATTGACAAACACAGGTTTGAATCAGATCATTTGCTGTCATTCAACCATTTTTAGTAGACTTTTGGTAGGATTTCACCATACTGACATATACGAGCACAACATGGGGGAGGAACAGAAATCCTAAAAACATGTACAATAAAATAAAATTAAATTAAAGGCAATTGAATACTTATTAAGGTCTTTATTTGTAAAATGAGATTTTTAGGACCTACATAAAAACCCAGTATATACACACACTCTGACAAAAAGGTCAAATAAAGAACTGTAAAGGGTTCTTGGTTTGAATCTCTGAGGAAACCCATAAGTCTTATGTAGAACCCTATAGCAAAGTGTTTCTCCATTAAAAAGGGATCCCAAACAGGAACGCTTGTAGGAGAGGGCAACTCTAAGAGCCCTTAACGCTACAAAGAACCCTCTAAAGCAGTATTTCTCAAAATGGGGTCCTTGAAGCATAGTCATGGGGTCCATAAACTCACAATAGTATTAAGTTATTATTTTTTTAAATTATGTTTATTATCAGGTTCTTATAGTTATTTGTCACTTTAATTGAATGGGTTTAATCCAAATGTCATTATCTCAAAAATAAACATATGTCAGCTGTATTGTTTTGGCTGTAAGATTCGGATCATTCATCCTTCTCTCACCTTCTGACCAGTCACCCCATCCCTGCCACTGAGAAGCACCCCAGTAGCATGATGCTGCCACCACCATGTGTCACTATATGGATGGTATTAACCAGCTGATAAACAGAACCTGTTTTTTTTTGCCAGACTTAGTGCATGGAGTTCAAGTTTTTTCTCATCAGACCAGTGAATCTTTTTCCTTATGCTTTCTGAGTCTTTTAAGCGCCTGCCGTATGCCTTTTACTCAGGAGTGGTTTTCATCTAGCCTCTCTAAAATAAAGGCCTGACTGATAGAGTATTTCTGAGATGGTTGACCTTCTAGCAGGTTCTCCCATCTCTGTGGAGGTCTTCTGAAGCTTAGGTTTAGAAAGAGTCCTGGTGGTTCCAAACTTTCTTCCATTTCACAACAATGGAGCCTACTGTGAATATTCAATGCTTTAGAAATGGGTTTATACACTTGCCAAGGTCTATATCTTGACACAATTAAATAATGGAGGTCAACAGAGTTCCTTCATGAGTTCATGGCTTGGGTTTTGGTCTGACATGTACTGTGAATTGTCAGACTTTTTACAGACAGGTGCGTTCCTTTCCTAAATGATATCTAACCAATTACTTATCTAAAAACATGATTTGTCTTTGTCATTAATTGAATGAAATAAATGAAATAAATTAAGGCCTCTAATTGTTTTAAACAATCTTCAAATTCCTCAAAGAGTGAGGAAAACAAATAACAAATGAAAAAAAAGACAGCATTTTTCAAAGAGCTGAAAAAGGCAAAACAAATTGCAAAACTTTCATTAAAAAGTCATTCGAGGTAAATATAATATGAAAAAATAATGCTATTACATTCAGAAAGAACTCTTGCTATCTAAACACACACACATACTGGTGATAATAAGGGACCGCCTGTAAAAGCAAACCCACGTTAAATGTTGCTTTAAACAACTTTTGCACTCAACTGTAGGCTGTACGACGGTACGCAATGTTGAAATAATAAATGATGGAGCAGTTACTATCTTCTAGATAAATCTTGATTATAGATCTGCAGCACGTGTTCGTAGCCTGAGAGGAGGATGTGGTGAGATGTGGAGCTGCACAGGGGGTGGGGAAAAATCTTCACTTAAATAGAAGTTTGTATAAAATCAGGTAATAAACTGCAACTCAGTCAAATCTGAGAAGAGAGCAGACCTTCACACACCTGCTGAGAACATGAAGATGAGCCGTGTGTTTTTGTTCCTGGGCTTGGTCCTGATCATGGCGCTCTACTCAGACGCTAACCGTGAGTTAATTACACACTTCTTTGTAATAATAGTTGTATATATGACATAACTAACTATATAGTACAACTAGATATAATACACACACACTTTATTAGGTATGCTTTACATATATATATAGGTGTTTTTTCCTGGTTAGGACATGCCAAGCTGGGACAATTTGTAGGACATAGGTGATTGGCATGGCATTTGCCTACTCAGGGGTAGGAGAGACCACTAATCAAGCACCTCGTAGGTTTAAAATGAGTAAATGTATCTCATTCGTTGTGCTTTATAAGTACTGCACCCTGTTCAGCAATGGAAAGGGTCACCACTGAGGCGATATAATTTTCAGTCACCAGTCTCCATTCTGAGCACAGCATAAGGTGATCTACCTTACAACACTGGTCAGAGTAGAGGGGTGCCAATACTTTATGGAGCGCGACAGCTTATGTACAACTCTCAATAAATTTACACCAGTGACTTATGTAATAACTGGACTATATACAGTATATAGTGAAAAAACAATGGTTATAATTGTCCTACATGTGAAAAATAAAACCGTATCCGTACATGTGTATGTACGAGTCACGTGAAAAAAAAAAAAAAGTGTGGAAACATGACGTATGAAACATAACGTGGAGAGTCTAAAAACCACATGTGTATCATTCAGATAAGAAGTTTGTTTTTTCTGTGTGTGTGTCTATGATTAGCGTTAGAGTTCGAATTAAAAATGAGAATTAGAAGGAGATTACTATAAATTAATAGTAAAACACAATACAAAATAAAAAACATAATATTAGTGTATTAGTGTAATAATACTTTACTACAACCGCTAGCACTACTATTGCTTCTAAAAATAAATAAATAAATAAATAAATAATAATAATAGTAATAGTACATTAACATCATAAAGTGTTCTATAAAATTAAGAACTGAAGGAATGATTTTTGTATGATTTATCCACCTCATCTGTCTCTTGCTCGGCTTTAGCTCTTGCTTCTCTCTCATCGCCTGAGGACTGCTGTTTCAGCTTTTTCAAGGGCAAAATTCCTCCCCAAAACATCCTGGAGGTGAAAAAGACAGGCCCGCACTGCACACAGGAAGGCTTCATGTGAGTATCTGACAGTATATTACTGTTTTATTACATGATTTAATATAAAAAAGTAAAATGAAATCCATTTCTAAATGAGATGAGAGTAGATGAGATTGTATTGATGTGTGTGTTAATGTGTGTTTCAGTGTTACTACTCCTAAATTCTCCAGCCTGTGTGTTCATGAAGTCACCGCCAACTGAAAAGCTACACCTTAATGCTGCGACTGCGATGCAACACGCACACACACACTCGCACAGACACGCGTATACACACACACACACACACACACACACACACACACACACACACACACGCCTAAAAAAGTGTAAGCTTTAACCATTTATTCACCGCATTCCACTTTTATCAACCATTTATTATGATGCTTATGGATGTTACTGTTGCTTAATGCAGTGCAAATTCAAATAAAGTGATAATCGCACCACTGAGTGAACTGTATGATTTACTCCCTGGGTGGGAGGGACATACTCACTTTCCCCTGTCAATCACAATGAAAATAGACAATTGCGGGCATGTGTGAGCTCAGAACAAAGTTGACAGCTCTTTCTGTATGAGTGTCTTATGCTGTCCTTTGATGCGGATGGAAAAGATGTGGTTGTCTGGTTTCAAATGTCTCAGAGGAGGCATGTTTTAGCCTTCACTCTTTCTGGCTTTTAGCTGTGGTGTGATGGGGAGAGTTGTCTCGTGGGTGGGAATTGACAGGTGACCAATCTGTGGAGAAAATGAGGGGAAAAAAACAATGATAATTATTAATAGTTATAATCTGTATGGATTGATACTCAGTATGGGGAAACACTTCGACTGTAATTTAAGAACTCATTTAAAACAATGACAAGATAAAAGTTATAAAAACACTTCAAAACGACCTTCACAGAAATGAATTCTTTGTGTATTGTGACATATACTGACATATGCATAACATAATTTTATTATGGGTTATATTATGGGTTATTGTGTGAAGATTCATTGAGAAAAAAAAGGCCTCTAATGGTTTTAAGCAATATTCAAAGACTGAAGGAAACAGCTCTAGTGAAACCTAAAAATAGGTTAAAAAAACTAACGTCATTAGAGCTAAATATAACAGCAGCACAGATTTATATCACATTCGTAAATAGCAATAAATGTAATTAGAATAAATTTTTTATTATAATAAATAACAAACAAAACACACACATTTTCCCATTTTTGTTACTGGTGATAATGAGGGAACGTCTGTAAAAGCTAACTTTTGCACTCAACTGTAGTGTGTAATGTTGAAATGATGATAGATGGATCAGTTACTATCTTCTAGATAAATCTTGACTGTAGATCTTTGCAGATGTTTGTATAGGTTGAGTGGAGGATGTGGTGAGATGACGAGGTGTTTGTAGATGTACCGGGGCGGGGAAAAAAAATCTGCCTTTAGGTAAACATTTGTATAAAAAGAGCCAGTAAAAGCTGATTTAATCAAGTTGGATCCTAAAAAGAGAAGAGAGCCGAGCTTCACACACCTGCTGAGAACATGAAGATGAGTCGTGTGTTTCTGGTCCTGGGCTTCGTCCTGATCATGGAGCTCTACTCAGATGCTATGCGTGAGTTTATTACACACTTTTTTGTGTAGCTGGACAACATTAGGTGTATATATAGTATCACTAGATATGTACGGTAGTATACACATTTCATGTATATACATATCTATATTCATTGGGTGCTTTCTCACCCATTTTAGGTTTTTATTAGGTTTAAAAGCAACTGTATCTCATGTAAGGGTCACCGCTGAGGTGATGTAATTTTCAGTGGTGGATGATTTACTATTCTCAGCACAGCGGTGTGGTCTACGTACCATTGTTGGATGGGGTGGAGGGGTGCCAATAATTTATGCAGAACAACAGCTCACTGAACAGTAGTCAGTAATTTTACACCTTCAATGTGACTTATACAGGACATGTACTTGATAAATGGCTACTCAGTGCGTATATCGTAAAGCAACAGTGATTACAGTGGTCCTACATGCGAAATTAAAAACATGCCTAAAAACCGCAAGTGTAAATTTCACATGTGAAGTTTGTCTGAGTTTTGTGTATTAACTATAGTTATTATATATATAAAAAGTATTTAGCATTAAAATTATGATTAAAATTTTACCTAATAATTAATAATAAGTCATAAGTGAAACAAAGTTGAAAAAATATTTATAATATTTGTTTATAAAATATACAATGATCACATTGATAATTTATTTATAATTATAATGTATGTTTTTCATGTATTATTAAATTAATTTAATTGATACAATAATAGTGTTTCATTAGTGTAACTAAAGAACTGGAGGAATCATTTTTGTATGACTTTTATGCACATTTATTTTGTTGTGTGTTTCTGTTTGACTAAAAGAGCTCGTCTCTGTCTCTCTCTCTCTCTCTCTCTCTCTCGCTCAGCTGAAGCTGTCGCACAGCCTAAGGACTGCTGTTTTAAGTTTTTCACTGGTAAAATTCCTCCCCAGAACATCCTGAAGGTTAAAAAGATAGACTCACAATGTCCACAGAAAGGCTTCATGTGAGTATCTGACAATTACTGTGGGATTTAATATAAAAAAAATTGAATCCATTTCTAAATGAAATGAGAGTAGATGAGATTGTGTTGATGTGTGTTTTTGTGTGTGTGTTTCAGTGTTACTTCTCTTAAGTTCCCCAGCCTGTGTGTTCATGAAGTCACCGTCCCTGGAAAAGCTGCACCTTAATGCTGCGACTGAGATGCAACACACACCATTTATTAACACTTATGGATGTTACTGATGCTTAATATGATGCAGATTCAAATAAAGTTATAAACGCACCACTGAGTCAATTGTATGATTTACTAACAGAAACATTGCTGTGGGAAAATGCCTGGAAGTAAATCTAGTGAATGTAGAATAAAAGTTTTCCTTCATCTGTGTATTATGCTGCTCTGTGATTGAGCATGTGCAGCAGTGGGTGGTTGGCTTCACGTGTCTCAGAAGTAGCACGTTAGCCTAACATTAGCTGTGGTTTGAGCAATGCATTGTGACCCAAGCACACATTCACAGAATGCACACACACATTCTGATAGTGAAAGTAATCGGATATGAATGTTTACATGACTGCTATTCTTTTATTTAACTGCTTAGTAAAAGAACAGTAACCCACTTCTTTCAATCAGATACACAAGTAAGCAGTCGTAACCCGAAGGTGAACCTGAAGGTCGTGGGTTCGAGTCTCAGGTCCGGCAATGATTGTAGGTGGGGTTAATGAATGACCAGCTCTCTCCTCCACCCTTAATACCACCACTGAGGTGAGACCCTTGAGCAAGGCACCGAACCCCCAACTGCTCCCCGGGCGCAGCAGCCACAGCTCTGGGTGTGTGTTCACGGTGTGTGCGTGTGTTCACTACTGTGTGTGTGCGCTTGGATGAGTTAAATGCAGAGCACAAATTCCGGTCAAATGGGTCACCCTACTTGGCCACACGTCACTTCACTTCACTTCACAAGGCCTTGATTGGTTTACTTTATTCCTATTAAGGTGTAGACATGGACGTTTTATATTCTGATCGAGATATTAGTTGGATTATTAATGGAATATTAAGTTCCATATAAACCTAACCACTGATATTGGGGAAAAAGACCTGACTAGCAGACTAGCAGCTCAAAAATATCTCTGTCCAATAAAGTTCTTCTACACCAAACTCTGCAAATGGACCTTGGTTTCTGCAGGGAGGAATTGTCATGCTGCAACAGGAAAGGGCTATCCTCAAACGGTTGCAATAAAGTCAGAAGCACATGATTCCTTTATATGTCACTGTAGCATAAATTAAAATAAATATCCACACAATATTGCCTATGTAGCATAGCTCACTGGCCACTCTACCAGGTAAGCCTACACCTATCCTTTAGCATAAATAACCAAGGGGGGGCATAGATTTATGAAATATTCTGACCTTCAGAATCACCTGGATTTCTGAACTCCTAAAATGGGATTGGATCTTCATTCAAGATCAAGTTATAATAATACACTCATTCTGGCTAAACTATTAACACAAAGAGCTCTTAATTGAAGTCTGAGAAAATGATCGGAACCCTTTTTCAGTAGAACTCGTAGAACCTCTATTAGCAGTACCAACCTCTAAACGTTTCCTGTAGACTTGCACAGTGTGGAAGAGTTTTAGACCATTAGTTCCTATTAGCAGTCCTTTTTCAGGTCTGCATCTGCAGTTGGTTCAGACTGGAATCTGATTTGGTTGTTATAAAAGTTTTCTTCTTATAAACCATTCAGTTGTTCATCTGCTATGTGTATTTTTTTCAGTGTCTTGTTGCATCACCCAACATTCGTTAAGGTGCTGGAGCACTACACTCACATTTCCATGTAAAAGTTCTTGATACAATTTTGAATTCATCACTCCCTCAATGATTGCAGGCTGTCCAGGCCCTGATGCAACAAAGTAATGAACAAGTGTTTGTGTGTTATCACAAAGTGGAAGGTGGAAGTGGAAGGTGGAAGTGGAAGTGGTAGCTCAGTGGTTAAGACATTGGCCTCCTGATCCGAAGGTTGAGAGTTCAAATCCCAGCACGGCCAAGCTGCCACTGCCAAGCTGCCACTGCTGAGCCCTTAACATTCAACTGCTCAGTTGTATAAATGAGATAATTGTAAGTCGCTCTGAATAAGGGCTTCTGCCAGATGCTATAAATAAATGTCAATGTTATCAGATTGGTCGGGGTGAGTTTGTCTCCTATTATGACTCAGATGAAGATCAGACAACATGTTATGACTAAAACAGTAATCCAGATAAGTCTTAAAAGTCTTGCAGCTGTACTTGGATGTGAGGCTGGTAAAGATGTAAGGACGGGATGGTAGAGCATGGGTTATTAAAGCAACGTAACATCTGGGAAGGGGGCAGACATATGCTGGTAAATGCATGTGTATGAACATACATTTATAAACGCTTTAGCATTGGAGAAAGTGTTCTGCATATATGTTGGCACACACCATATTATATTTAGGTTTGTAGATACGATACAGTTGCATTTAAAATCCATTCTGTTTATTGATTTTATACGAGGAATTTTATTCAAGAAATAAAAAAAGCATTTGATTAGAATGTATTGTAATGTGCATGGTGGTAAAGAGGCAGGACACAATAGCATGAGATCAGTGTGTATTTTATTGAGGACAGTCCAAACATCATAGTTAAAATTCACAGCGTGGATCATATCACAAGCAGACAGCACACGCTTAGCACAGAAGCACATGCCAAGAAGGGGAGTTTGTGACAGAATCCCCAGTCCCCATGCCCCTCCTCTTAATGGTACAGCTCCCAAAGTGCTCTAAAAGTGTCAAAACAGGGGGTTCTGGACCCCTGGGCAGAATGTGCATAAGTTGCCAGGGTCCCCAAGGCACGTTTTGGACAGAAAGATTTACGTCTTCAGAGGTGCAGGGCGGCAGAGTGATGTCCCTGGCGGAGGAGGGAGGCAGTGCAACGACCTGAGTGGAGAAGGGTGCTGAAGCGATGGCCTCGGTGGAACATGGCACTGGAGCAACGGCCTCGGGGGAACATGGAGGCGGAACGAAGTCCTCAGCAGAACAGGTTGGCGGAATGATGACCTCCGTGGAGCAGGGCACTGGAGGAACGACCTTGCCAGAGTCAGGAGGCGTAGCGATGATGTCCTCGCCAGAGTCAGGAGGCGGAGAGAAGATGACATCGGCAAAGCCAGGAGGCGGAGAGAAGATGACATCGGCAAAGCCAGGAGGCGGAGAGAAGATGACATCGGCAAAGCCAGGAGGCGGAGAGAAGATGACATCGGCAAAGCCAGGAGGTGGAGAGAAGATGACATCGGCAAAGCCAGGAGGTGGAGAGACCATGGTGTCAGTGAAGCAGACAGGAGGAGCAATGAAGTACTTGCTGGAGTCAGGAGGCAGACTGGACAGGACATGAGGGGTCTCAGGCCTGGGCTTGGCCCATGCTGAATATGATTAAAAACTAGGTACATTATTTATTACACATCAATGTTATTTAAAGCGTAGTGGAGATCTGGGCGTGGTTAAATTATTTTGGTACACAGCACATGCAGCGCAAATCATGCAGGGGGCACAGACTGGGTAATAAACAGGAGGAAAGTACTGTGTTCATAATATTCTGTGAGATGAGAGTGTATGGAGTGTATTGTGTGTGTGTGTGTGTGTGTGTGTGTGTGTGTGTGTGTGTGTGTGTGTGCATGTTTCAGTGTTACTATGCACACTGTTTGCTCATCACATACATTTTATTCAATCATCGCATAACCTTCATCATCATAAACACACCACTGAATGAATTGCCTGATTTATTAAACATTAATAAATGCGGGAATGTAATCTAACAGATACATGAACAATGTCTGAATACAAAACTAGTTGGATCTTTAAAAAAAAAAGCATACATTTATATACAGTGGCATCAGAAATATCAACTTTTGCCCTCAAATGTTGGCTGTCTTACTGTGTTAAAGCGTTTAATATTTACAGGTTAAGGGGTGGATCATTTTTTATATTCTAGATAAACTGCAGGGCGTGAGTAGAGGAAGTGGCGAGTTGAGTAGGTGTGTGTAGCGATGTGTAGATGTACAGGGGGTGGGGAAATATCAGACTTAAAAAAAAGTTGGTTTAAAATGAACCAATAAAACCCCACTCAAAGCAAATCTGATGTAGAAGAGAGCCGAGCTTCACACACCTGCTGAGAACATGAAGATGAGTCGTGTGTTTCTGGTCCTGGGCTTCGTCCTGATCATGGCGCTCTACTCAGA
>CM074922.1:26060216-26077415 GCA_037576815.1 Pangasius larnaudii | reverse complement strand
CCACTCCAACCTTCACACACCATGTCTTCATGGAGCTCGCTTTGTGCACAGGGGCGTCGTCATGCAGGAGCAGGTTTGGGCCTCTTAGTTCCAGTGAAGGGTATTTGTAAAAATACAGCATACAAAGTCATTCTATACGATCGTGTGCCTACAACTTTGTGACAACAGTTTGGGGAAGAACCACATATGCGTGTGATGGCCAGGGGTGCACATACTTTTAGCCATATGGTGTATTTTCATTGAAGGTGCAAACCAAACAAAATATTTGGCTATGTTGTGTCTGAAATGTCAGTTACTTGATATTAATTTCTGTTAACTGTTGTATAAAAGCAGTATCACACTCACAATCATGCTGCTGTAGTGAATATCAGCACGGCTGTGAAACATTAAATACTGTGTCTGAGACTTTTTGGTTCAATTGTTTCAGTTGTTTCTGTTTTTGCCAGTGAAATCAGCCTATATTTTTATGGGCTGTATTACTTAATCTGTTCCTTACATTAATGTTATACAAACGTTTAATTTTTGGACAATTTATCTTTGAAAACCTAAAATTTTCTCTTTTCTGCTGACACGGTAACGCACAGCACACAAAAGAATTCAGCCACCCTGAAATTGGTCAGATTTGTGTGAAGAACAAATAATAAATACAGTACTTTTAGTGCAAACACATGTTCTTTTAGAGTGAAACAAGACAGAAACTGGTGAAGGATGCCACAGTGAGGCCAGCAGTCACTCTGAAGGAGTTACGGCCATTTCAAGACATCAGCATAATTGAGGACTGTATGGGAAGATGGCTAGAAAGAAACCATTGCACAAGAAGAGCCTTATGAAAGCACAAGTGATCCAGTGAAGATGTGGGTTTTTTTTGGTGTGATAAGGCCTAGATCAAGATATGGTATTTGGGCAAGTTTCAAAGTGCTATGTGTTGTGCAAACCTAACACAGGTCACACCATAACTAACATCATCCCTACAATGAAATATGGTGGTGGCGGCATTTTTATTCCTGCTACAGTCTGCTAAAAACAAACAAATAAACAAACAAAGACTAAAGCTTGGGAGAAACTTCGCCTCTCAGTAGGACATTCTAGGCACAAGGACAAAGCAATGCAGGAGTGGTTAAAAAACACAAAGGTGAATGTTCTATAGCGGCTAAGTCAAAGTCCAGATCTGGAAATTGCTGTCAACAACCAACTGACTTGAAGCCCCTGGAGCAAACCTGCCAGGAAGAATGGGCAAAACCATTCTTTAACAGTCTGCAAAGCTGGTAGCAACTTACACCAACGGACTTCCAGCTGTTATTGAAGCAAGGTGGTTCTACCGAGTCTGAAGGGGTTGAATACTTATTTTAGTTTTTCATTTGTTTAAAGATCTGCTTCCAAGTAATGCATTTTGACTGTAAAAATTGATTTTAAGAGCAGATTGATTTGCAAGAAAAATACTGACTGGAACAATCTGAGTAAGTGTCATTTCTAATCCAGATGAATCTGATGACTTTTAAGGGGGCTGAATACTTTTGCAAGGCACTGCAAAAGTTGCACCCTATTGTACATTTCCATGAAAGGGTAATTAGTGTAGCATTTACCATATAAGGTATGAATATGAGAACACTAAATAATCTGCTGACGCTGAATAATAACTGCTAAATAGTTATAAGTAATAATAATGTATGGTCCCTGGTGCAAAAGTGTAGCTACACAGATAAGCAGTGTAACAGAGAAGAAGATTGTGTTCGATAAGGTTGCATTTCATCTTAAATTTTTAATTACATTGCAAGCTCTTCTGCAGAAGTTCAGATGCTGTAAGAGATTTGGTTTCATCAGCAGGATTCGTCTCCGGTTTGTATGTTATATCTTAAAACATGTTTGAGTGTTTGGTGATAATGATGGAGGAGGGTCAGAGATGGTGCTTGAGATGGTGTCTGGTCTGACCATGAACTTTATTTCCAATTCACTGTCATTCCCAGCTATTGGCGTATGGACAGAAACCTTTAGCGTTACTGCATACGTGCAGAAGGGTGACACTGGCATCAGGTTTTTGACGCACTTGGTAATCATATTGTTATCAATGAAATGCATTTGCTTTATCTGTCCAATGCAAAAAGGCAAAAGCATTTACTGGCTTTTTACAGATGAAACTTGTGCTACAAAAAGTGTGATGCAAAAAGGAGAATGAATGAACAAAATACAGTCCATAGTAAAGAATAACACTTGTGATTTTCTATTCACGTTGTTATTCACGCTGCCAGATCCATCAGCAGAGGGTCATAATATTATAATAATGATATTTCTCAGTAGGCAACCGAGTATTGCTTGTTTGAGGAAGTCTCTTCGTTGTTGTTATTTTATTTATTTATTTTTTTTGCAGGCTATCATGTTGGCTGATCAAAAAACAGGAGTTTTGGGGAAACTGACTGTGTCTACAAGAGACTCATAGCTTTATTAAATTCTATAGCCTATTCCTAAGAATAAGATTCTGATATAATATATATATATATATATATATATATATAAATTATTTCCCAGCAAATGAGCAATTGTAAACAAAATTCACTGCAAACACAACTGGAAAATCCTAAGTCATGTGGTAACGTGGTGGAGTAACGTGGGTATTTGCAAAATTTCAAAACACTACACTAAATTAACCTCAATCCAGAGGACAAAGTCATAAATTTGACTTATAGTGAATCTTGTCCTAAGCGCTTCCTCAGTTTTAATTAATGATGAACACCCCGGATGCCAATTCCATCAGATAATGATTCCAGCAGCAATATCATGAGACATTTCCTGTTTATTTTAGTACCCTTTTCGACCGAATGCACTCAGACAGATTCTGTTTGTTTTTTCACTTGCTGTTTGATATACTCCGGGGACTTTTTGTCCGGGGATCTTAAGAAAAATATCCACAAACGCTGTGTCACAAGCTGAATTTGCCCAGGCACAGGGGCAGACGGTGTAGAGCCCTACTTTATATACTATATCAGCTATTCAGCAAATGTTAATCTTCATAAAAATGTCTCCTATTTAGCTGTATAGAGTTATCATTGCACCTAGTGGTCAAAAATTGGAACTAAATAAGCTAATAAAAAAATAATTGGAATTAAATATAACACAAGTTCAAAAACAACAAAGTGTAGGTGCACTCAGTGTCTAAAAGTGTCTCAGTCTTCCAAAGTTTGGATTTATTTTTAGTTATTTGGAGATGTAGTTGGGCTGGAAATGTCGCTGAAACCTGACGACCCTGCTTTGTCTCGCAAATGGGAAACACACCAGCTCTATGGAACACAGTTCAATTGAAGTATGTCCAAAACCACTCAAAATGAGCTGCTAGACTGTACGCTGGATGACTGTATGCTGATTATTACAGGAAAATTTCATTCGATGGTAGCCTATAGTACATCTCAAGTGGGATAGCCTCTCTACTTCATTATATTCGAGGCTATTATGTTTTCAGTGTCATCCTGCAACTTCAAAATCGTTGGTGCCATTGTTGATGTTATCTGAAGTCTGATGCAAGCTACCATTATTTTCCAAACTCAGTCATTTTAGGAAACATTCCTGGAAAAGTAACAGCAAATTATGAAAGCACACTAATGTTTGCCGTCTAATAGTGTTAACCAAGCTTACTCTGCACCTCATTTTATTTCACATACTGCTCAAAGGTCATTTTGTATGTAACATTATGGTATCTATCTTTTTCTTTTCTGAAACCACTCATTTTTAACAGCTTTGTGTTCCATCCAGAGAGGTTGCAGCAGCTGACCCAAATGCTGGATTATCAGCTTTCTTATGGAAATTAAAAAAATAAATAAATAAAAATGTAAATGTGATGTAACTGTTATGGTCACCATGGACAATTCCTCCCAAAGCCACCAGAGGGCACCCTCACTCACTTTTTCAATCTCTTCTTTTGTTGTCTGCTCCATTTCCTTTCCTGATTTTGCACACCTGTTTTGTATTTCCCTTTTAGTTACGCTGTTTAAGTTCTGTGTTTTCCCTCTATATTGCTGGAGCGTTATGCTTATGTCTGTGTCTGTGTTCGCATGCACGGTTAGATTTCAGTTACTGTTTGCACTGTGAATAGCTCTTGTTTTCAAGTCCAAGCTTTCTTTGCCTTGCTGTGCCTATTATTAGCCTAGGCCTTTGTTTCGTCTAGTATTTTTGGTTCTTTCCCAGTCCTTGCTTGTTTCTTCATTGCTTTTTTTTTGTTCATTAAAGAGATTCTGCATTTGGACTCTGTGCATTACAGTAACAGCAACCGAGTGTAACTTTTCAGAGCAGATGGATGCAGGTGCTGGCTTTTCTTTATTAAACAAAACACAAACTAAATGAAGACAGTCAAAGCAAGGATCAAAACACTGGTGAAATGAAAACTAGGTACAAGACAAGGATACAACAGACAGCAGCTGTAACAGACTTACTCACAGCAACGGAAGCTGCTGTGTTTCCAGCTAAGGAGTGAAAACAGAATGTACAGGAAAACTAATCAAGCAGGACACAAGATGTGTGAGAGGACACAGGAACTCAGTGGCACGTAGAAGTTGGTCGAAACTATGTAGGAGGCTGCCCTCTGGTGGCTTGATGGTGAACTGTCTATGGTGGATGTGACATCGAGTAGTTAAGTGAAGTGAAGTGTGGCCAAGTATGGTGACCCATACTCGGAATTTGTGCTCTGCATTTAACCCATCCAAGTTCACGCACACACACACACACACACACACACCGTGAACACACACCCAGAGCAGTGGGCAGCCTTTTTTGGGGCAGTTGGGGGTCCGGTGCCTTGCTCAAGGGTCTCACCTTAGTCATGGTATTAAGGGTGGAATCAATCCCTGCCAGACCTGAGAATCAAATCCACGACCTTCGGGTTCACCTTCGGGTTACAAGTCTGACTGTCTAACCATTAGGCCACCACTGTTCCTAAAAGTAGAGAGTCTCCCCGTCGGGGAATCGAACCCCGGTCTTCCGCGTGACAGGCGGAGATACTATCCACTATACTAACGAGGACCTGTGCAACTGTTGTTGTATAAATTAATAATGGTATATCTTATATTTCATTAAATATAATGAATATGATTAATTATATTTCATTGAAATATTTGTTCATTTCTCCATTTGTCAAATTGTTGTTTGTCATATATCATTAATTCCATTTTAATTTAAGTGTTAAGTATTTGCTAATGCATGAATAAAAACTTTAGTCAACATAAATACAATTTGCAAGTAAGTACCATAGATATTAATAAGCTGTTCAGCAGTGTTTAGTTCTTATTCATGATTTTTCAGTCAGTGTAAGTATGAATGTAAGTATGAATGTCCTGTATCATTCAGGAGATTTTTTAAGGGGATTGTCCTGTATCATTCAGGAGCAGTAACTTTTTTAGCTTTCACAGAAAATTATCTGGCTTGTTTCAACAATTTTATTTGTTTTCCAACAATAGTATTGGATAACACATCATACAATGTGTCACATAAACCTATACGTTTAGCAAGGTGTGATAATATGCATGTAAATCAGGCAGCGAGAGACAGAAGGAACAGAAATGATGTTTGTCTGGAGATCAGCATGAAGAAATCAACATCACTGATTGTAACCTTAGGCCTAATGTTACATCCACCAGTGTGGCTTATCAATCATGGTAACAGTGCTGACTCCTACATCTCTACAGCTCCTGACCGTACTGACTACAGCACTGGCTGGCCCAGTCCATCTAATGTGCTTCAAGGGCATAACCATAACCATGTTGGAGAAAAACCAGCAGCTGTGTTCTTGATTGTGATGATTTAGACAGTGAGATATCACTGAGGACACACTAACTAACACATAAGCAGACATCAGAGTCTGTTAGCACAATTAGCACACATTAAAGTACAGAGGCTTGGCATAAAGCTTAACGAAGCGAGCAGTGTCAAACACGAAGCAAACCCGAGCAAAGCACTAAAACAACGAACAGCGCGTATGTGACCGTGAGCTGAAGGCTGTCTCGCGGTCATCGCCATGAGCCTTTTAAAGCCAGAGCTCCTCCCATTTCAGCATGTTACCATCATCGATTGGCCTAGCAGTTATGCTGAATGACTTTCAGTCCACCATCAGAAAGAGACTGGGGAGAAAGGGAGAGGGTGAGAGAGAGAGAGAGAGAGAGAGAGGGAGGGAGAGAGAGAGAGGGAGAGAGAGGGAGTTGGTTGAAAGAAAATACATGAAAATACACAATGAATTGGTTGAAAGAAAACAGCAAACAGGTTGTTAGAATTCAGGTGAATGTGAAAGTTGTAAAGTCTGAGCTGGACTAGGATCAGCACAGACAGTGATGGCTCCTGGATCAGCAGTGGAGGCAGAGGTGATAGTAAACACCCCAGACGCTTGTCCCTGACCACTTGGTTGTCAGTGATATAGCCTATAGTAGTGTGTTGGAAAAGTCATTTCTCCACAGGTGGTTATCAAGCAAACATCTCAGAACCTTGAAAACCCTATTACCTCTTTATCCAGCATGTCCCAGAACACATCACTGATGAGGGCCTAGAACACAGTGGGGGTGATAACCAGCCCATAAGGCATTACAAGGTACTCATATTGCCCTCTGTCTTCTATTCATTAGCTTTGTGTATGTGGATACAATTTTATGCGCTATGGAGTTCAAGTTTGGTGACGCAATGGGAGATGTTCAAAAGGAACACAGACTATTATTTGAGTATATGTTTACTGAGTCCTCTTTGGAAGTGAGTGCACAATACAGTTTCATTCCAGCCAGGAGCAGCAGCAGTGGTGCAGCTCATATGTAGCGGCTGGTTTATTAAAGCATACACAAATGAAACAAGCAAAATCAAGGCAAGAACCATAAGTAAGAGCAGTGAATCCGTGGCATGAAAACACAAAAATACTATACAAGATAACAGGCTGAACATGACAAAAGCTTGACAACTGATCACACAGAAAACAACTTATATAGTGTTACTAATTAGGGAAACACAAAACAGGTGCGAGTAATCACTGAGACATGTAACCAGGTCATCTGATTTGCATGGAGTCCTTGTCGGCCATTTTGTAGCTGAAACCAGTGCTGACGTGACAAGTGTTTTCTTACCCATTAAAGCATTGCTTAAGCTTCAGCACTTTGCAGCTTCTTCCTATAGTCATTGAAATGGTCATGAAATTTGGTTTCATTGTTGAGCAAAGTGCGCAAAAAGTTAGTCATCTCCTCATTAAACAGGCTTAGGCCTCATGTCAGCTCTTGTACAGTATATATTATCATGGTAGGTATTATTATTAGTATGTTATCATTTGGAAGTTAAGGGTATGCAAACTTTTGCACTGTAGGCTGTACAGCAGCATTTAATGTTTAAATGACGATAGATGGATCAGTTACTATCTTCTAGCTAAATCTTGATTCTAGATCTTCAGCAGATGTTTGTGTAGCCTGAGTGGAGGATGTGGTGAGTTTAGGAGGTGAGTGTAGAGATGTGTAGATGTAGATGTAGCATGAGTGATGAGATAAGATAAGATGAGCTAATAAACCCAGACTCAAGCAAAGTGTGATCTTAGATATAGAAGAGAGCCGAGCTTCACACACCTGCTGAGAACATGAAGACGAGTCGGGTGTTTCTGGTCCTGGGCTTCGTCCTGATCATGGCGCTCTACTCAGATGCTATGCGTGAGTTTATCACACACTTTTTGTGCAACATAGGATACAACTTAACACAAGAATAACTGTTAATTACTTATACTCTAAGTGGAACACTTTAGTGTGCATGTAGTGTGTGTTACTGGACCTATTTTTTTGAGCCACTTTTTAGGTGTAAAGTCTGAGTTTAAGTTCCTCTCTTTTTTTTTTTTTATACCACACACAGTATACATCAAGTTGAATTCGATTTGCTTTGTATAGCGTGTTGAACAGCAGACACTGTCACAGATTGTAATCCTACTAATAATAATATTAGTAATCTAATAATGTTTATTAAAATATACTTAACCATACTTGTAATTGTTATTGTATTAATATTTATTATATTACTTTATAATCAATAGTACAAATTATATCTGTTCTTTTTTTGTATTTTGTAAAAAAAATGTAATTATTTTTAATAGATTACACAAAATTACAAAAAAAAAATCTAATCATATTTATCTCTTTAGTCTATATAGCTATTTATTCATTGTTTTAGTTTGTTTATATTTACTTGTAAATAATAAACATTTGTATTAATATGACAATATTAAAAGTAACATATTAATTATAAATATATACAAAAAAGAACAGGTGAATATGTATGTGAATAGTTAAAATATCTATAGCTATCATTATTAATCATAAAATAAAGTTTATTTAATTAATTATTTTATTACTATTAATAACAATAACAACAATAAATAAAACTGTTAAATAGTTTTAATAACCATTATTATATTACAGATATTACTAGTGTTAGGTTTGCAATTTTTTTTTTAACACATAAACATCTCCAGAATGAATGAATGAAGGATGAATCAATTCAAAAACTCTAAAAAGTTTTTTTTAATGTATATATCAATGATATATAGAAAGTATGAAATGACAAATGTGTTTATTATTTCTTATAGTTTCTATTTAGTGTTTGCTTTTTAACAAAGCCATTGTGTTAATGCACATTTATGCAGTAATTACAGTGTAACCTGAAAGAGCTCGTCTGTCTCTCTTACTCAGCGCGCAGCCTTGATATTCGCCCGTGCTGTTTCAATTTCTTCCATGGCAAAATTCCTCCTCAAAGTGTCCTGAAGGTGGAAAAAATCAGTTCACACTGTCCACAGCGAGGCTTCATGTGAGTATCTGCCTTTAGACATTAAACACATGCATTACAGTTTTATTATGCAATAATAACAAGGTAAATTTTATATTAAACTCATTTCACTCCTGAATGATCTGTTCTAATACTCGGTTGATGTGTGTTTATCTGTGTGTGTATTTCAGTGTTACCACACTTAAGTTCTCTAACCTGTGCGTTTGTACAGACCCCCGGTAAGGAAATTCAACTTTAATGCTGCATCTTTGATGGAACACAAATTTTATGCAACTGTTCATTCACTGCATAATTTCAGTGTTATTAATGATTAATGTGTAATTAAACGGTTGCCCTGATAAAACTGATCGAACATGATTTCATAACAGCAAAAAGTTATTAAGTAACGAATAAAACACACTGCGTCATTCTGTTATTGGAAAATAATCGACGACTGCATGGTGCGTTGAGGCAGAATTACTGTTAACACCCTGACGTGTTAAATCACACTGCGGACGCTAAATGAATCGACCTGCATTGATTTGTTTTGCAGCAGCACTATTGTCAGAGCTGCTGCTATAGAAAATTAATCAACACATTCTGACCAATCAGAATCCAGAATTCTAGATATAATTCAGGGCTCAGTGTCCTCTGATTTTGCTCTCTACTTCATTTCATTTCATATCTATTGTTGTTATCCAATTATTTGTGTTTGAAATTTAAAATAATTTTTAATGATGAGTAATCGCCTGATGTGTGACCTTTGACCCATCACAGAAGCGCAGTCAGAGTGATATGGAGTCGCCGCTCTCTTTACTGCGAAAACATATTAAAAATAAATAAGCAGCGCTATGGATTAGACTTGATACGAATAAAATGACAAAATAATCACTAAGTTAAAATGTTAAATGCACTTTTAGAATTATGTAGTCATTAAAGCATTAAGCTTTAAGCATTATGGGTTTTCCGGACAAAATTCCCACAAATACATCCCAAAGGTTGACAAAAGGTACGATCGAGCTGTCCAGCACCAGGCTTCATGACTCTGTCCTTATCCATACACACCTGTATAGCTACTGTTTTATTATCGAGTGTAGTATAAACTGATTTATCCTATCCAGCGTAGTCCTGATTTATGAGCAGTGATGTAACAGTAGGTGAGTGTGTGTTTATGTGCGTGTTTCAGTGACGAATCAACAAAAGGTAGCCTGAATAACTGCCGGAATGAAGACGACACACCAGGACAATGTGCACAAATTACGCGCTGACGTGAAATTTGTGTGCTAATCCGGAGACATCACAACATGGTTTAATGATCATGTGCTTCCAAATGTAAACGACACACACTGTGATGCTATCTAATAAACATTATTTCTAAATTTGATGCGTCATATCAATTTTATGTAGGGAATAAATATACCAGGATGTGCCTGGTGGAGGAAAAGAGTCAGTTTCCAGCACACCAACAGAGGCTTTGCATATGCTTTGCTATATGATTAAGGAATAACACATAACATATATATAACAACTTGCTGAAAAGTTTTATTCCTCTTATACTACACTAATTTGCCAACAATTGGGTTATTTTTAAATTTATTCAAGAAAGACACGTCATGCTTTTTTAACCATTTATAGTTACATTTAATGTTGTGGAATGTTCATGAATCAAGTTAGTTCCTGTTCTCTCTTACGTTATAGCAGCTGCAAACAGTCGTTCCCTCGCCAATCTCTCTTTTCGCTCTCTCTCACTCTCTCTCTCTCCCTCTCTCTCTCTGTCTCTTGAAATTAATAAGACAAAAAAAAAAAACGCAGTTTACTGAGAAACAGCAAAGCGTAAACTCCTCTGTTCCTGAACATGTCGGAAAACCTAAACCTAGTTACAAACGAACGAGTGCATTAATGTAAATGTGTGTTTTGTGTTAGAGCAGGAACTACTATCAGAGCCGTGCGGTTACGCTGAAAACTATTATTCACGGATCAACGTATTTAAAGTAAGAGCGGAAATTTCCACTTAAGTGAGATATGCAAGAAAAAGGAAAGAGGTAAATAAAAGTAGGTTTACGTTAAACTTGTTAAATAGAAATAGATACATGTAGGAACTCGGTTTTATGTACTAACATGGACATTATATCAATATGTAAAAGCTACATAAAACCATAATCACTTTTTAGAGTGCACCGGAAATTACAAAACACCCCCGCATTCAAGAATTCAACCATAAAACTCGGAGACGTGCTCTTATCAGAGTAATCAGTGACGGGGTGGTGTGATGAAGCAGAATTACAGTTACCAACACAAAGTTGATTACTTTCCTATAACAGCACATCCCCAAGTGTTTTATTCCTCTTATGCCACAGCAGTTTGCCAACAGTTACAATCTTTGCGTCCATCAAGTCCTGAGAAACAAAGGAGCTACAATTTTCAGCTGATTCCAGATGAGTGTGTGTGTGTGTGTGTGTGTGTGTGTGTGTGTGTGTGTGTTTTCAGTTGTTAAAGATATAAAATGAGCATGATTCTATGTGCAGAATTCTACAGTCCGGTTCTGCCTGATGACTCAACACTGAGTTTACAGGACATGCTCTTATCAGTTTTCACACTTTTCCTCTTTCTGTACGCTGAGAGGAAGATGTGGTGAGGGGAGGGATGTGTGTGTGTGTGTGTGTGGGTGGGGGCGGGGGGGCACGGGTGTAAAACGGGTGGAGGAACGTGTCAGCTTTTAAATAAACATTTGTGTATAAACTCATCTATAAAACCCTGTGAATGCCTCCATCAGACATGAAGCCGAGGCGTGTGTTTTTAGTCGTGGGCTTCGTCCTGATCATGGTGCTCTCCGTAGACGCTACCCGTGAGTTCATTACACGCTTTTACACAACAGATTAGCCTTAAAAGACTTTAAAAAAAAAACCGCAGTAATAACGTTTAACATTAACGTGTTTTATAAACACGAATATGAGACGATTTCAGAATTTCAGCTTTCATTTCCTGATATTTACATCTAGATGTGTTAAATAACATAAAACATGGCACCTTTGGTGGCAGACTGCCTAATTTTTAGGTGAGCAAAAATACAGGAACAGATAAAGTAAATTAAATTAAATAACACTTAATATTTGGTTGCATATTCTTTGCTTGCAATAACTGCATCAAGCCGGTGTTCCACAGTCTCCTCTTTATGTTTCGCAGCATCGTTATTATGATTTTCATTTGTTTGGTTTTAATTATGATAACTATATAATCAAATGATAAAGAAACCATCTACCAGCTAATTATATATATTTTTGTCAACAATATTTGTATTATTTGTAGTAAATTCCTATGAAATAATGATAATCATAATTATGATTATTATTAATTCATACCATATATAGGATTATATTCTTATTTCAAGTTATGTATACACACAATAATATACATAACACTATAGACAGTTATGTATATTATTTATTCAGTAAAGCTCATCTCATCTCTCTCTCTCTCTCTCTCTCTCTCTCAGCTCAAGTGCTCACCAGCTCCAACTCATGTTGTTCCTCCTTCTTCCGTGGAAAAATTCCCCCCAAGTTAATCGTTAGAGCGGAAAAGACAGACCCACGCTGTGCAAAGCGAGGCTTCGTGTGAGTATCTGCCTTCAGAAGATGCACACAGGAAATGATTAGCTCATGAATTATCAGTAAGACGCACTCCGTGTGTGTTTCAGGGTCACGACACCGAGGCAGCAGTTGTGTGTTCGCAAAGTCTCCGCTACGGGAAAGTAAACCTTAACACCGCAGCTTTCACGCAACTGAAATGCAGCAGAAAAGAAATAAAAGTAATTCGGCGCTTACTGTTCGTCATTTTAGCGGAGTGTGAAGCTTCATTTCATGCTGGTGCTTAACGCTGACTAAAATAAAATAAAGAACATTGAGTGATTCGATCTCATGATTTCGTTACATTAAAAAGTTTTATACTTCAGTGCTGCTGAAATCTGATTGGTCAGGAGGTGATGATGAATTTTCTTTAACAGCAGCTCGTTCTAATACCTTATGGTTTCTCTGGTAACAGCTCATTCACAGGGACTTGTACGGCAGATGCTGTGCATAAAGTCTTCAGTAAGAAGTTTTTTTTTCCCTCATTGATGGAAGGAGTCTCCAGTGTCAGCTCTTTGTAACAGTCAGAGGTAAAGCTGTAACTTTAAGTTTTCTGACATCTTCAGGACAGAGGAGTTTACGCTTCTTTGCAGTTTCTTGATAACATGACAAGCTGTTTTTTTTGTCTCATTAACTCGAAGAGAAAGAAAAAGACTCACTGTAGTATAAAAGGAATAAAACATGCTTTTACAGGAAAATAATCAACTTTGCACTTTCACCGCACCACCCTGTTGTTGATTATTTTACTACACCTGCACAACACTGAGTGTTTATAGCTGCTATAACAGGAACTAACTTGTCTCGAGGACATCCCACAATATTAAATATAACTATAAACAGATAAAACATACAACATGTCATTCTCTAATAATTAAAAATTATAAGTGCTGGAAAATCGCTGTAGTATAAAAGGAATAAAACATGATTTTATAGGAAAATAATCAACTTCAGGGTTGTAACCGGAACTTTGCACTTTCACCGCACCACCCTGTTGTTGATTATTTTACTACACCTGCACAACACTGAGTGTTTTATTCTTTACTTAATGTTCCTAACTAACTAATAACTAACTAAGCAGTAACTAACTTCAGAGCTAAAGGTTGAGAATGTGTGTGCGCGTGTACATGTTACTAACATCTACATGAACACATATATAGGTTCATACAGCAGTATTGTAAAAAAAAAATTTTTTTTATTGTGCTATTACAAAAATCTGATCATGTGATCTGCGGGAGATGTTTGATATTTTAGCACTGAGTTTCTGTATCAGACATTTTCTGATTATTACACTTGGTTTCTTAGGACACACGGCGTTCAGTGATCAGAGGTGTGTGTGTGTGTGTGTGTGTATGTGTGTGTGTGTGTGTGTGATGAGAGTCAGGATAAAGAAGACGCATCATGATGTGTTTAGGATCACCGTCTCATCTTTAATAGTAATAATGTACAGTTAGGATGGACAGAAGAGACAATAATAAAACGCAGGGAAAAAAACACATTATAATGAAAACAGAATACATATAAAAACATAAAAAGTATGTGTGTGTGTGTGTGTGTGTGTGTGTGTCGATGTGTGTGTGTGTGTGTGTGTTGGGGGGACTGATGTTGGGTTCTAATGTTAAAGGTTGAGAAAATTTTAGATAAGCTTTGAGGTTAGTTCTAGTGAGATGTTTGCAGCGTGAGCATTCGCTAACTGATAGCCGGAAGAACGGTTTACATTTGCATAGTGGAAACTGTGTGTGTGTGTGTGTGTGTGTGTGTGTAGCTGTACAGACAAATGAACCGATATTGATTGCAAATTCATCGGAAATGAATAGCTGACGATAGCAGCTGTGTGTGTGAGTGTGTGAGAGTGTATGAGTGTGTGTATTTTTGCGAGTATCCGCACACACTACTGTAAATACTCTATTTCGCCTGACTGAAGCTAATCTTAGCGCCCCTTAGCTGTCCATCAAGCCGTCTGTTCCAGTTCCTGTCTGCGAGAAAGCAGGAGAAATGTCAGAACGGACCGATACACTACAGATATACATATTAGAGACACACACACCTTAAAAAATGAAACTTACTGAGTGAAAATATCTTGAACTTAATCAAACGTATCTAAAATTTCCGATTAGAAGATTAACAATAAATCGAATATATGATCATTAAACCTATTTCTACGGATTATTTACTCATTTCGAGCTTGAAATCATTTTTTTTCTAATCTTAAGCATTTATTTCTATAAAGAAACAAAAAATCTGCCAACATAATAAGAACATTTAAAGCTTAACGTGAGGAAAAGCATCTAAAACAGGCTGAAAAATTGTACTATATGATTTATAATCATCTCATAATAAGAAATATTACATACATTTGCCCATATTCAAGGTACTTTCTCTCTCCCTATCTATATACTGTATATAGATATTTTTCTGTCGGTTAATAGAACATCATATTATACAATTTTTTTCATTGTTTTTAAAAGTTAGGACGCTTACATTACTTAAAAGATGATTCGCTAAACTAGCTAGGCAATTTTCTCCGCAAACACATTAGCTAGGTAGCTTAGCCTTTTATATGCCACTGTTTATTTAGTGAGATTTATTTACGCAAGTAAGACTTAAAAAAAAAAAAGTCACTGCTGTAAAATGTACTCGTAAGTAATTAGAGGTGAAGTTGAAGTGACTTTTTGAAATTTATTTTAAAAAAAAACAAACAAATAAACTGCATTATAATGATGTATCAAGATCAAGAACTGTATTTTATTAGAGCAGATTGAAGAAATATCTTCGATTCTGTCATGTGCTTTAAAGAAAAACACGAATGTGAGCTTGGCTAGGGCTCTAATATGTACATCTATACCATGCTCGCGCACACACACACACACACACACACACACACACACACACACACACACACACACACACACACACTACTGTCCACATGATCAAATAGGGTCAGAATTAAAGCTCAGGTCTCCTGTATACATGCTCATAATTCCCAGTATTTGATGGTCAAAATTTTAAGAACTGTGTCAGGGTCGGTGCCGCGAGGGGGCGTGAAGGGGGCGACGCCCCCTCACCGGGACTATCCCTCCCCCTCAATCAAGCTGAATATGCAAAGGGATTTTAATGATGAAATACGCTATTTTTAAAAATAAAATCACTTTTGCCAGGTGCATCAGCTTTCTAGTGTGAATGTTATGCTAAAATAGCAATATTTTATTTAAGGGCAAAGTTTACGCAAAGTCGCATTTTGATTTTTCGGACAGGTCTAGGCTATTTTGCTTTTTATTTTATGTAGTAAGATTACTACGTGTTGTAGTAGCGACAAGTTTGTTTACGGCCCGACACATATGTTTTTTTTTTAATAGCTGGGAACACGTTGCATTAGGTTATCGCCCCTTTCGGTATTTCAAACGCCCACTCTTCAGTACTCTGCTTGCGCAGACACTGCTGTGTGTGTGTGTGTGTGTGTGTGTGTGTGTGTGTGTGTGCTTGAAATGGAACAACCAGGCATTCTATTAGCTATCAGAGGACAGGTAAATGAAATCCTCTTCGTCATTAAAATCTAGGATGCGCTCAGCCGTGAGTGCAGTAACAGTCAGCGTCCACAAGGGGGAGCCTCACATCATCTAACCGCAGTTACAGAGCTGTGACAGATCAGTTCATCTACAAAACAAAAAAATCATGCGTCTGGAATGTTCCAAAAGAAATGTCGGTGCAAATCGAGTGTATATGTGTGTGTGTGTGTGGAACCTGGGGGTCATAATCATGCGAGCGGGGAGGTTAAAAAGGAGTGCGTGGTGCTGAGGCAGAGGGAAAGGACGTCGGCCTCGTTAAAAGATCTTCCCTTTTTTCTTGTTCTTCTCCATGGTTCTGGGAAAAAAAATGAGACAGGATAAAATACGTTAGCAGAAGTGAAAGAATCAATACTGATGACAGAGTGTTTTAATATAAGGTAAGAAAAAAAAAAACAAGGTGTGTGTGTGTGTGTGTGTGCGCGCAGGAGTACATGACTGGAGTACATGACAGATTTTAGCCTTTAAGTGGACGACTGTCTGGTCCTCAAGGAGAAAAGTGTGTTTGGGTTGTGTTTAGGAATTTGGAGGTGTGTATGATAGCGTGTGTGTGTGTGTGTGTGTGTGTGTGTGCGCGTGTGATGAATAATGTGGATGTTTACGATGACAGATTCAAATTTGGGAACACAATCTAGGGCAGATTAACCTCGCAAATGTGTGTGTGTGTTTGTGTGTGCGTGTGTGTGTGTTTGTGTGTGCGTGTGTGCTTGTGTGTGTGTGTGTGTTTGTCTGTGTGTGTGCGTGTGTGTTTGTGTGTGTTTGTGTGTGTGTGTGCGTGTGTGTGTGTTTGTGTGTGCGTGTGTGCTTGTGTGTGTTTGTGTGTGTGTGCTTGTGTGTGTGTGTGTGTGCGTGTTTGTGTGTGCGTGTGTGCTTGTGTGTGTGCGTGTGTGTTTGTGTGTGTGTGTGTGTGTGTGTGTGTGTGATGAATAATGTGGATGTTTACGATGACAGATAGTTCAAATTTGGGAACACAATCTAGGGCAGATTAACCTCGCAAATGTGTGTGTGTGTGTGTTTGTGTGTGCGTGTGCGTGTGCGTGTGTGTGTGTTTGTGTGTGTTTGTCTGTGTGTGTGCGTGTGTGTGTGTTTGTGTGTGTTTGTCTGTGTGTGTGCGTGTGTGTGTGTTTGTGTGTGCGTGTGTGTTTGTGTGTGCTTGTGTGTGTTTGTGTGTGCGTGTGTGCTTGTGTGTGTGTGTGTGTGCGTGTTTGTGTGTGCGTGTGTGCTTGGATCCAGAGGTGAAGACGGTCCTGAGGGTCCTAAAGGTCGTG
>CM074922.1:26049232-26060116 GCA_037576815.1 Pangasius larnaudii | reverse complement strand
GTGTGTGTGTGTGTGTGTGTGTGTGTGTGTGTGTGTGTGTGTGTGTGTGTGTGTGTGTGTGTGTGCGTGTGTGTGTTTGTGTGTGTACTTGGAGGCGTCGAGTTTCTGCTGCTCCAGCAGGCGTTGCTGTGCCTCCCAGTTTGCCTTTTCCTCCTCAAACTGCCTCCTCTTCTCCTCCAGCTCCTTATACTGCACCTCCAGGTTCCTCTTCATCTGCTCATGTCTTCTCTCCAGCTGCGCACACACACATACACACACACACCCACACACACACACACACACACACACACACACACACACACACACACACAGTTATACATACATGTATCCACCCAAAAAAAGCACAATTACATTAGTGTTCAAATGCATTGCAGTAATGACGACTCTTATCTTTTCCCCCTGATACACAGGGCTGGCCGATACGACCAAAATATCATCATACAAATCATGAACCTTTAATAATATTTGTATGATACACAGTATGTATCATGATATACATATATAATTTATTTAACAAACTGCCAGCAAGCCAGATGTGCTGCATTAAAAATTAAACCCTGTTAAACTGAATTCGATGCTCCTTTTATTTAATGTCTACCAAAGTAGTAGACATTAAAAGGAGGGAAAAGGAGGGCAAAAAATATCTAGAGAAAATAATAATTTTCAAGATTGAAAATTATTTACATCTAATCAGCTGCTTCTAGTCAGTCCCACTTAGTTTGTAGTTCTTTCAAAAATGTTCTAAAAACATATACTAAAAAACAGAAAAGTGTATCGTGGCGTTTTATCATGATAATTTATCCCAATATCGATTTTTTTATCATCATATCGCCCAGCCGTACTGCTACAGATAAAGCGCTGGCACGAGAGTGACATCGTTTGTGTTCGTATCACATAAGCCACAGAAGATGACTGCGCTGTTCACAGTTTGACGACAATCGTTAGTGCTGCATTTGTTTTTTTCTTCCCTTCTCACTTGATTTTACATTTCTTCAGAAGTCGTAGCAATTTTCAAACAGGGAACAGGATTTTTTTTTTTTTAATTTAAGCCTCAAATACATAGTCAGGCCAAATCCCAAATGCTTTATATTCAGTATATAATCACATTATTTATTCAAAGACCTTTTTCTGCATCAATCAAGGGTCATTTAGACCTAAAGTTGATAGAATAAGTATCCTGACAGATTTATGTTACTCAACTAAAATAATATGGATTTTTTTATATATGTTATGAACAATTATTTGAATAGTGCCGTTTCTTCTGAAAGCTGAGTACACATCGATTTCACTCACACGCCGTGCTAGAACACACACCTTACTGTCATGATGACACTAACACACTTATTCACAACTACAAATTCTTCTTACAATATTTACACTGTGTTATTTACACAAGGGGTGGGATGATAATCCTGTTTGACAGTACTGCATAACACGGTCAGTTAACAGAAACACACACACACACACACACACCTCAGCCTCAGAGTCCTTCAGTTTCTGTTTCTTCTCTTTGACCTTCATCTCAAACACCTGCTCCATTTCGCCCTCCATCTTCTTCATCTTCATCACATGCTCCCTCCGTTCCTCTTCCATCTGAGCCAGCGGACTCCTGAAACACACACACACACACACACACACACACACACACACACACACACACACACACACACACACACACACACCTTTAGCAACGGTTAGGATTCGTTAGCAGCGACATTTGCATTTACACTAGCGATGTGTCGTTCATAAACGAGTCGACTCTTTGAGACAATTCTAAAGTTGAGAGCCGATTCATATTCGTATACATTTTTTTCTTTGTAGATGTAAACGATGCTGTTACTCTGGCTGTGTACATGAATTAAAAGACAAGGAGCCCTGCTGTACTGTCATTTAGTCATTTAAACAACTGTGACTGACCAGGATGCAGCAGTTGCTGAAGATGAATGCATGAATGCATGAATGAATGAATGAATGAATGAATACGCAGGTTCCTTAAGAGAAAAGCTTTGAAGCGATCTGGTAGCCAGATATTCCAATATTACAGTAAAATCAGTATTGCTGAATTGCCGATACACAGACATATCCTGTCCTCTACAGACAGACTACTGAGCCGGAGGATTGTGTGAAATTGCGCTGGGATGTGTTTTAAGAGCATCAGGGACATGGAGGTGTAGGTCGTACTTGGTCAGTTGGCCTTTGCTCTTGCTGGCGTCGACTCCGTTGCAGGTGACGGCGGCCAGCTTCTTGCTGCGGTAGTTCTCGTAGTGCACGTTGTTAGTCACGTCCTTCAGGTCCTGCATGTGGGTCCTGAGAAGGAAGTAAAAGACCGGCATTTCAGTACATTCATGCAATCTTCCCTACAGCTTGAGCATTCCGTGTACCTCAGGTGTGCTGTGCAGCTACCTGTCAGGTTGATAGATGACTGCTGTACACACATTACTCTGTTTTTGTTGTGAGTGTATCATAGTTATTATATTGCAGTTTAACCAAGAAAGAGGGGAAGTGAGAGAAAGGTGGGGAGTAAAAATACAGTCAACGGTGAAGAACATACGGTACATTTTCAATATAGTCCTTATATAAATACCGGAGCTTGTCTAATGTTCCACGCAGAAACCGTGAAATTGTTCCAAAACGTTTTTAACTGTAGTTTGTTTTTCCTTCTTTTTTTGTCAGGATTTATTCTCTTTTGCCTGAAACTGAACGTGTTGTTTTTTTTGACCATTGGTGGCCAAAATCTTGGTGCATTCCTAATTAGTATTAGCCAGGTTTAATGTTTAAGTTGAACACAAAGATTTTATTTCAAATTAACAAACTCTAAACGTTCTCGGTTCACCGTGAGGGAAAGTGAGGACGCCACGTCAGTGCATTTTCCGAGCAGTAAAACTGAGCTGAGACGAGTATACCGACCAAAAGATTCCTAATGTGAGATGAAGAACATCTCATCTGCTGTTTTTATTGGGGGAGAAAAAAAGACGACTGCTCTTTTGCCATTTTTTTGAGCACTCTGATATAAAAATGTGGCGTTCCAATGCAAAATGTGTGATGGTTGGAAAAAGAAGCTGCGTCTAGACCTGTGTCTGACTTCCTTAAGCATCTTCATTTGTCTCTGTAGAGAAAGCGTGTGTGTGTGTGTGTGTGTGTGTCTCACCTGATGAGCATGTTTCGTAGGACAGTAAAGTCACAGTGCTCGCCGTTCTCCACTAAAACAGCAACAGAAACACACACTGGAGTTAGTTTAGCGTCACCATCAGACCTAAAATGCACGACGTTACGCCGCTCACACTTTAAAAAGATGGTGTTTGACCTGTATAGCGTCTTCTCGCCCATACGTCTCCGTGGCTTCAAAACTGATCTTTAAGCGCAATAACGGATCGCATTGAATTGCATCAAAACAGCTCTAAATTGCAACATATTTTATTATTGGCTAAATTTGATCTATTATTCATTGTATTGTTTATCTCGTATCAAGCCGTGCATTGGATGGGCTGGGAACAAGAGATACACACACTTTATGTTTTCAGTTTTCATGGTACACAATCTGCTAAGACATGAAGGACAATGTGAGAATAAGATTTCTACAAGATGGAGGTGGAAGTTTTTTTTTTTTAGGATATAAACTGAATGGAACCAGTGAGGAAATGGGACACAAAGTTAATGGGAGATTATAAATGAAACTGTTTAATAGACAGAGATGTTTTGTCCAACACGAACCAGACATTTCCTATTTCACTATCAAAGCAAACACTTCAGCGTTTCAGATATTGCACAGTGAAAAAGGACGGTTAGCCTTGACAACACACAACACGTGAAATAAACAGAGACAGAAGGCATCCTGTAGAAATGGTTAGCAAGTAAACAAACTGACGAACCGACAAACCCAGATATTTACAGATTAAACATTTAAGCAGCTGTGCACAGAAAGACGAGCTCACATGGTTATACGAGCAAACACGCAGACCGGCGGCTCGTTAGCACCTTTAATGGAAAAGCAAACCACATAAATGAAAGACCGGGTGATTTCAGTTATTAGCTGTGGAAAAGACTGGGGACACTGTTTCCTTCATGAAGCTGTGGGTTTGAGCCATGAATCATGTTTCCATCCATTTTGAAAAAAAAAATAAAAAAATAAATAAAATGCCAGTGGCTGCGTCTTTCCATGAAATAATATTCAATTGAATATTCTAGAGAGGAGCAACAAGATGATGTCATCAAAAGAACGAAGCCGTGTTAAAGTCAGTTGCATCCCCGAAAGAGGAGTGTGTATCGAGCAGTGAGATTAAAGCTATTTCCTTTGCTACATGAGCAGGTTTTCGTGTTTGAATTAGTAAGTTTAACTTCTTGGTGTGGTTTGTTTGGGCAGATGTTAATATCCAAGTCACATCTGAGTGTGGAACAAAAGAACCGGTCTGAGAGCGCTCGAGAGAGTTAGAGAGGTCTTGTTCCACTTCCAAGTTCAACTACAGTGCAGTTTAATCTGGATTCGACCCTACTGCAGGAAGTAACTGAAGAATAAAAGACTGTTCCGAATAGGATTCCAGCCTTGTCCCTTCTCACAAGCCCCTCGGCGAATGCTTCTGGCCTGCGATGTGAAACCGAATCGAACTCATAGAAAACAAACTGAGCGTTCCAGATTTTTACGCTGGACTGAGAACTAATCCTGAATTCGACTTAACTCGGAAGTGGAAACTTGAAATTACGTCATTTGCTACCTCCATGCCTTGGAGCAGTGAAGTGGGGGAAAGAAAAACCACAGATGCGTCCATGTTCATTTTGTTAGCGACAATCTAGCGAGCTAACTGATGTATATTTACCTCCTCAAATCTGAGAACTGTATGGCCAGTGTTATAGATTTAACAAGGGAATATGTCTGTATGCTGATCGATCCAAAAGCAAACGCTAGTGTATACAGTATAACTCATTCAAAAGTAAATTAGCGCTACTTCGTTTACTTTTGATGCTGTGGGCAGCCATGTTCATTTGATGTCACTTGCTGAACTTGGGGTTGAGCAGACCGCCCTGAGTTTCTGTTTTTTTTCTAGTCAGAATTCGGAAAGTCTTGAGTTTTATTCAAACACAGCATAATAGGCAATACAGCAGCCTTTTAGATTCAATGTAGGCATTATGTAGGTGTTTGAACACAATCAAATTTTGCTGGTTTGGAAAATATACTGCATATACTATAAATATAAAATATACGAAAAATATATTAATCGCATGAAATAGCAAAGCCTTCTATGCTTAAGTCTATAATCTATAGTCTATAGTCTATAAAGTCCATAAGTCATCACTCGATCACTTGGGATCATAAAAAAATTCCAGTTGAGATGACTGTATGCCAGCACTGAGACTTCAGCCACATTTTTTAATGTAACTTCCATGCATTATTTTATATTTATCTAAGAAAAAAAACAGGTGAATGGAAACCCCATTATGGATATGTACAGCTGTTAACACTTTATAATGATAATCTTATTTAACATGCTCCAGAGTCTATGTGGAACGAGCAATGTCTTACCCATGAAGAGGAACCGACTCCCCAGGTGTCAATCATCCACTACAACCACCTACCTGTGTCCGAGCCTCTGGAGGGGCGGGGTTTTGGAGCTCAAAGTCTGTCCTGCGGCAATACCTGCGACCCTGATTGGCTACTAAGTCTAAGAATGACGGGTGGAAGGCGGGGTTACATGGCGTGGCGATGACAAGCAGAGGAAAAAAAAAACAAAACAGCCTGACTGATGGAGGAGGGTCAGGGGAGGGGGTCAAAGAGCCATGGGGGATTATGGGATTTGTATTTCTACTAAGAGGGGTCACAGGGAAAACAAATACAATTTAAACCATCTGTTTGGGTCGGGTAAAATAAAATGACCCACAAGTGGAGCGATACTAAAAAATCGATTTTTGCAACATAAATCAGTGAACAGAACATAAGGATTAAACTGTAAGCCATAGAGGCCTATTTTTGTGTGGGCGCAAGTGTAATTTAGAGGTGTAGCTAATTTTATTGGGTCCGGTTTTTGTCTAGTTGCTGTTTTGCGATCAGAAATCAATCCTGATGTGGGTTGAGCAGCACAGTGGGAAGTGTGGCATTTGAAATCGGTGGACACAGTGGTACTCTATTTTAAGCCAAAAATAAATACAAATGCAATAATGTTGCTACATATTAGGGCCCTCTTAGCATAGATGCAATAATAAAACCAGTGTTTTCCTAACAAGCATAGTTGGTTTTGTGGCAGTACATTATATAGGTCACCCCATTTCAACAGAAGTAGGCAACCAGAAGGCTAAATAAATCTGACAACTAGCACAAGTATGGCTACTAAAGATGAACCAGACAGTTGTTGCAAGGTATAAGGAGAAATAAGCATCGCCTTTAATAGAATCAATAAAAAATGTAATACCACATATGTTTCATTTCAATTCATTTGACTGACATCTTTACACTCTCATGTTCAGATGAGGTAGAATACAATCGAGGCTTATAGCTGAGAGGGCGAGGACTAAACGGCTTAACAGTGGATCTCTGGCATTCTGGGGATTTGAACTCCTTTTTCCAGCCAGTAACACAGAACATTTATCACTGAGCTTCAACGGCTTAATTATGTGCGGAACAAAAAAGCCTGTCTCTATAAATTACTGCATGGCTCTTCTGATATAATGCTATAATTAAGCCTGGGATCAGTTATGGCTCTCTGTGCTTTAGGAGATTGTGACAGCACATCAGTATTTTTTTTATATCATTAGCTGTTATTCAGAAACAAGAAGCTGAATTTAGGTTTCAGTCCTCAGTGAGAGGTTTATCCTGGTCAGAGGTTGCAGTAGAACACTGGGTGTGAGGCGGGATGCCAGTACATCGTAGTGCACCATGGACACCGATATTCACAAACAGGGGGCAATTTAGAGTAGCCAATCCAACATGTTTTTGGGAGGTGGAAGGAAACCAGAGAACCCTGAGGAACCCTACATGGACACAGGGAGAACTCCACACAGACAGTAACGCAGGCTCAAGAACCATGGACCACAACACGTCTTTACATCTTTACCCTTTTTCGTAGACCTAATTACTGAGATATATATACATTATATATAGTGGAAATGTTAAGAAAAGTAGTATTTTCATCACATTGCCCACCCTGTTAAACATTACTGTGAGTGTTACTGCATATTGTGACCCCACATGTAAATGGATCCTTATAAGACAAAAAAAAAAAAAATGAGGGTTGGAATAAAATGATGGGACGCATGCACTCCGGGGATAAAGGTTTTCTTTGAGAAAACATGGGAAGTAATTAGGAACCTATAAACATGAGTTAGAGAGCGATGTTGCTCTGTTTCTACCAGCCAGTGTTTATAGGTTTCTCCACGATGCTTGGTAGAGCACGACCTTAAACCATGAGTACAGTCAGAGCAACATAAACGAGTGAACGAGAAGGCAGGGAGGGCTTAGGGGACGTAGGAGAGGGGAAGTAGCATAAACATGAGAAATGATGTTTACCAAAAATGCCCTCTGTCAGTCATGGAAAAGAACAGACAGAAAGAAAAAAGAGAAAAAAGAAAGAACGAGACGTGAATGACCGAGGAAAGGAGCAAAGGAAAAAAAAAAAAAAAAAAAAAAAAAGAAACACTTACCACCACATTTAAGTACGATTCAAACACAAAAAAAAAATATTCGGTAAAACAGGGAATTTGTAGAGAAGGAAAATAAACATGGAAAAAAACAAAACAAAACAACAATCAGCATGACACCAAAGTCATTTGTGGTGTGTGATGCAACAGGGGTGACAGGGACTGTTCATTAAATACAACTGAACTACAATACCCAGCGTGCACTTGTGCCTCCTTTCCTAGAGTCCTTCTCTTGGGAAACTGATTGAGGAGGAATGGAGATCATAATTTGAGACATGTACTTGTATAACTGCGCTTACACTAGTGCTCCATTCGTTAGCACTACTGCACCCCCATTCTGTAAAAGTGGTACAGTCCTGATAACATTCATATAGGTCATATATAACATTCATATGGGTCATGATGGGGTGGAACGTACCTTCTGCCACACCCCAGGGGTACTGACGCCCTCTGACCTTCCTGCCGTTCACTTCGACCACCACGTTGCTGCCCACTACAGCCAGAGGCATCCGCTCCTACCGCACACACACACACACACACACACACACACACACACACACACACACACACACACACACACACACATCTGACTGATGAGAAGAGACAAATCAACCAAATATCAATGAACACGTTATCATCGGTACTGACTGCTCTAGAAGCTGTTGGAGGAATCAATCATTACAGAATAGAACAAATATGACCAATACATCCACTGTAGCTATCAGACTGAGTGATTATAACGATGAATAACCTAAAGAACAAATTCCTAAATGGATATTTTATCATACACTATATAAATATATTATATATTATATCCCATGACCACAAAAATACTAATTTCTGAATCTGATTGGCTGGCGAATGTTCACTATCATTATTTTATCAATAGCATGATTTCATACAATTTTCATAATTTTGCTTCTGTACACCATCATAATGGGTTTGAAATGAAACAATCAAGGTGTGAGTGAAGTGTAGACTTTTTACAAACGTATATTGTATGTAACAGTACACTGATCTGTGAAAACCTACAGCAGTACAACACTGACTGTACTGCATCTGGATCTTATACTGTATACTGTTGTATACATATATGATGAGTCATAAACTATTGTCATTTCATTTCATTTTCAGTATTCAGATGCAATGCACTCAAATATATTCACAAATAACTTTCTGATATGAAGTTGATGGGAATGTATGTAGTTAAATTATGTATTGTTATATTATCTAACATTACGTTCTTCTATGTATCCCTTTCGTTTTGTTGGGTGAATTGTTGGGTGAATGTCACCAGGAGCTTAATGTTCCCCACAGAGCACTGGAGACAAAGAGCGACTCTGAAGTACCGAGTGAAAGGCACAAAAAAAAACACTACGGCCCCGTTCACACCTGGCATTAATATGCGTCCCGGGGGATCGGATCACAAGTGTACAGCGCTAAGAACGGGTGAGAACGGGATCAAAGGCGTCTGACGTGAAGACTGGCGCAATAAATATGCATGACAGCCTAGTTTATGACTCGACATTATGTGGAAATATTTTATATAACTGTATTTTATATATATACATATATATAATATGCATTTGACCATACAGTATGTGGGTGTATTTTGTATGACTAATACACTGATATTCGTGTACGTGGCATGATCTTCTTTCTACCTTTATCTTGCGGATGAGTTTGCTGTCCTCGTCCTCCTCTGTGTCGGGAAACTCATAAATCTTAATTTTGTGTTCTTGAATCTCCTTCATAATCTAGAAGAGTGTTAAAAATAGAGATGTTTAGAGGACAAAACAGGGGAACAGCATAATAATTAGTAAGGACACACACACACACACACACACACACACACACCTGTTTCTTGAATTGCTGGCACTCCTCCGGTGTGAGAGTGTCGGCCTTCGCGATCAGCGGGATGACGTTGACTTTGTCGTGTAGGCGCTTCATGAACTCGATATCCAGAGGCTTTAAACTAAACAGACATTTTAACAGATATTAAAATTTTTAAAAGTTTTACTAGCTATCAATTCGGTATTAAAATACGATTCTCTTTGTATTTATTTATAGATTCAGTCCAATACATTATTAACAATGCATTTTGTATACATTCAGCAATTAAATACAGAACATATGAACTCAATTAGCTATGGATTTAATAACAGAATCATATTAAAAACTCATAATTGTTGATACGCTAGAAAACAAGAAAGGTGACGCACACATACACACACACACACACACACACACACACACACACACACACACGCACGCACGCACACACTGTTTCTTTAGCCTTTCTTCCATACGCAATCACTTCACAGAGTTAAACGCCTGGCTCACATCGCTGTGTTTTTCTCACTACAGACAAAGACCCTGTTCTTCTGCATGGACTGTGTGTGTGTGTGTTTGTGTGTGTGTGTGTGTGTGTGTGTGTGTGTGTGTGTGAGACAGAGGGCAAGTGAGGGGCAGTTTATTCATTTCGGGAATGTCAAGCATCACAGAGTTTATAGGACATGGAAGTAAATGTGGTGCACGAGGTCACAGCAAAACTAGCCTTTGTGGGAAAATTGGACAGCTGTTTGGTCAACAATTTCCATAATACTTTGAGGAAAAAGTGTTTTTTTTTTTCCTGTGGAATGCGCTAAATAGATTCACGATGGCCATGTCGCTGAGACTTATTAGCTCTTTCATAGTGTTTAAAAAATGATGTTCAGATAGCTAAAATAGAGAAAGAGAGCAAGAGAGAGAGAGAGAGAGAGAGAGAGAGTTTTGTACAACTGTAACATCCACTCTGTCTTTGACCCAAATGGCTCCCCATGCACACACACACACACACACACACACACACACACACACACACACACACACACACACCTGTCTGACCTTTTTTATTTTCCATGAATTATCTGTCATTGTTCAGTTCTGATCTACTAGCATGTTTATCTAATTTCCGATTTTCTTTGCCCTATATCTACATATATATATATGGCCTAATGGTCCGAGAGTCGGCCTTGTAACCCGAAGGTTGTGGGTTCGAGCCTTGGGTCGGGGGGGGTGTGTGTGAATGATCAGCGCTCTCTTCCACCCTCAATACCACGACTGAGGTGAGACCCTTTAGCAAGGCACCTATCCACCAACTGCTCCCCAGGTGCTGCAGCTAAAATGGCTGCCCACTGCTCCAGGTGTGTGTGTGTGTGTGTGTGTGTGCACTTGGATGGGTTAAATGCAGAGCACAAATTCCGAGTATGGGTCACCACA
>CM074922.1:26029067-26039675 GCA_037576815.1 Pangasius larnaudii | reverse complement strand
AAGGCACACAGCTGGAGAGATAGAGCCACGCAGAGGAAAGACAAATGGACATGTTTCGAGAAATTCCACTCATTCCTGCCTTTTATCTTGTCTTCCTTTTCTTCCTGAGTGTCCGAGCTAATGACCACTGTTTACCCCGGAGGGCAGTGGGGGTGAACTGCCACGTTCTGCTGCCCCCAACCCTTTCCACGTAGCTCTCTCTCTCTCTCTCTCTCTCTCTCTCTCTTTCTCCCATTCAGGTAGTTTGGTGTCTCTCTGCAACTGTATGCTACATAACACAGCAAAATATTTTACTCATTTAACTTCTACTTTTTGTAAACCAAGTATTAGACCTGACATGCAATGCATTGTGGGAATTTCAACGGTCAAGATTTAGTGTTAGAATGGATTGTAAGCATTCTAGAGTTTGAGTTGTTTCTTAAAATTGGCTGTGAAAATGGAAAATTGTGAAACAGGAAATTGGTTTGGAATTTTCCAAATATGCTGAACATTTGTGTGTGAAGAAAGTAAGTGAATGCAGAAGAGGTGCTGAAGCGAGAGAGAGAGAGAGAGAGAGAGAGAGAGAGAGAGAGAGAGAGAGAGAGCAATACAAACAGAGAGAGTATAATACAATACAATGAGATTCCTGTTGGATGAGTGCCTGGTGTCAAAGGTCATTCACTGATAACTGACACTACCCATACAGAGAGATCAAGTGGAGATAGAAATCAGGAACACACACACACACACACACACACACACACACATAGAGTAATGAAACAAAGCCTTACTGAGCTACTTACCTAGGAGTCAGTAAAATGAAGCTTAGCTTTAGCAGACGTAAGGCATGTCCGAATGAAGTCAAGACACACACACACACACACACACACACACACACACTCACTCACACACACACACACACACACACACATTTCGGTGTAATGTGGTGACCTACTGAGCCAAAGCTTTGTCAGGTCAGTTGGTCACTGTGCAAAGGCTAATCCAGTTAGCCCTGATTATATCACACACACACACACACACACACACACACACACACACACACACACACACAATAGGACTGTCAAATTAGCAGAAGTAATAAAGTAACTCGTGTACAGCAGTCGCAGATTAAACACGGCCAAAAGGAGGTTGCTGTAGTGTGATTTAGGACGAGTCCACAGGGAAAATCATGAGGGAAAATCAGGAGAAACACTGCATTAAGATACTTGACTGGGTTAAAAAATTCACAGGTAGATAGATAGCTAGTAGCCAGAAATGCATTTTGTTAACGTGTCAGAGGTGACGTAACCGCCCCGATCATACCCCGTGACTAACTGACATCCCTACTCACTACATAGTGCACTACAGACCCAAAAGAGTGCCGTTTGAGATTTGTGCGACTCCGAAATTGTTGCATTCAGAAATGATGCACTTGTGAAATGACATATATTTACTCAGAGCCCTTATTTGGTGACATTTGTGCATAAAGTTTAGTAAAAGTGTTTAAACAGACTTTTACTAGAACGTGTAAAGAGTGAGATTTAAACAATTCAGCAGGTTTGAATGTGAAGAATGTGTACAGCGTGAGGGATCCTTCACACCGACAGCCTTGAAAGAACAGGACGCGTAGAATGTTACTGTCAGCAGTCTGTGTGTGTACGTGAGTGTGTATGTGTGTGTGCATGTGTTCTAATGTATGAACACACAACACGTATATCACGTCAATTATTTTGTCTATCTGAGCACTGCAGCTGTGATTTGGCTCGGGCAGCTGGCTCAGTGCACCCTTAAAATTATTCCATAATTAGTCCTAAACACACCCGGCCACACACACACACACACACACACACACACACACACGCACGCAAATTTGGTTGATGTTAGTCCCCCGTATGAGCGTCAGTTACTGTAAACATCTCTCCTCCAGCAGCCGAGCGTACATCTCTCCACATTCTTCCCCTGACTCTCTCCAGCTGGACTGATACAAGACCAGGCAGCGGAAATGCTTGTGGTGGGAAAAAAAAAAGAGAAAACGGGGGAAAACAGAGAGAAAGAAAAGAAGGACAGGAAACATTTTTTTCTCCTCTCTGCAGCTTTGGAGAGAAAAACGCAGAGCGGAGCCAAAACTCTGCAGCGTAAGTGACAGCGGGATTTCAAGAGAAACTCGGCAGCACAAACGCTCCATTGCTTCTGTTACACTGTTCCGGGATCAGTCCCTACTAACACTTCTCTGGTTCACTTACATCTTCTCTAACTGCTCCAGGATCAGTGCTGTGACCCTGCTCTGATTCTATTGCTGAATCCAGGATTGTTCTAGGATCAGGTTAATCAGATCTGTTATAGATGCTGTCACTGATCTGGGATCAATTAATAGATATTCTCTCAGTTTCAGAAACAGAATTAGTCTCTGAGATCTGGGATCAGTCCTACACATTACTGATTATATCTGTTATATATCCTCTGACTGATCTGGGATTAGTTTTGAAAATAATTTCTCATTTATCTTGCAGGCGCTCTCACTGCTTAAGTGTCTTGTAGACAGCTGAGATCAGTCTTATAAAAACTTTATCACCCCTGTTTATCACATGCTCTATAATTCCTAATAGCATTTCCTCTTACTGTTTTTGACTCTTTTATATCACTGATCTGGGGTCAGTTTCTAAGTTCTCTGATGCATCTTCTGTATCATCTGTTATGGGCTCACTCACTGTTCCAGGATCTTATAACCACTTCCCTGTTTCTCCTACACATTCTCTGAGCTGCTCTGGAATCAGTTCAATAATACCTTTCTTTGATTCTCTCATGTATGTTCTTACTGCTCTGGGATCAGCCTATAATAACACCATTCTGTCTCTGTTTTGAAGTCTCATCATCTCTGATTCACTTACATATTTATTTCACTGACAGGGGATCAGTTCTAGAAACTGATCCAATCTTCTCAGACTGAACTGCATTCACTATACAAATACCTCTAAGACTGTTCTGGGATCAGCTGCACAAAAAAAAAAAATCATTAGGGACTCACATTCTTCTCAAAACAGTCTTATAAATACTTCTGTTTTTCTCTTATGGATTCTGTTCTGAGATCAGCCACAGACAGGGTTCCTCCTCTCATGCTCCATGTGCTCTGATTCACTTTCACTGTTCTGAGATCAGTCCTGCTAAACAATGCAAGACACTGAGGTTCTCCAGCTGTCTCTCATTACACCCTCCACACAGCCGTTACACAGCGACATCTCACTCCTTTAGTGTGTGTGTGTGTGTGTGTGTGTGTGTGTGTGTGTGTGTGGGTGTGTGTGTGTAAGAGAGAGGGCGAGAGAGAGCAAGAAAGACAGACAGAAGTGATAACGAGGGCAAGATGAAGAGAATGAGAAGAAAAGAGACACACACACACACACACAGAGACAGAGAGAGAGAGAGAAATTGAGTGTGTGTGTGTGTGTGTGTGTGTGTGTGTGTGTGTGTGTGTGTTATGATTTTGAACCAAAAAGAGAAGGGACGCAGGAATGAGAAGCCAGAGATAAGTCAGACAGAGATGAGAGAAGACAGACACATAGATAGATAGATAGATAGATAGATAGATAGATAGATAGATAAAGCTAGAGAAAGAGACATATAGATAGAAACGACGATGCCAAAGTGATCCAACACTATCTCGTTTCTCCTCCAACATAACACTCCCTCTTTTTCCCTTCATCTCTGCTTTCATCATCTCTCTATCTTTCTTTTTCTTAATCTCTCGCCTTTCTCTTACTCCCTCCATGTCCTTCTGTCTCCCTTGTTTCTATGGTGAAGTCTGATCCATATTTCCAGTAGTACATTAGTCACAGCTCACACTGTACATGCTAAACGAGGACACCACATCCCAGTACACACCCACAGTGTGTGTGTGTGTGTGTGTGTGTGTGTGTGTGTGCAGTAAACTTCTGTCTGTTCCCATTAAAATGATGGATGCATGCTCCCCGCGCTCTCTCTCTGCCCCAAATCGCTGATGGCCCTTTTTCCCACCAAAATCTGGAAATGTGCTGGTTCTCATCTGGAGAAATGGGCTCTGTTTCAGCACCATGATGCTGATGGCGTGGAAGCGTTGAACCGGTGACGTAAGAGGCTTGTGGTCGGCGTCATGTGATCACCATGACAAAAAGTGGGGCAACTCAAGTTATTTACATGGCTTTTTGCGATTGAAATAAGAAATGTGCAAGAAACATAAGCAATGCATAAAAATAAGAATTGCAATAACGTAAGGCAAACGCTAGCAATTTTCTTTGAGCGGCTCCTCATTCCGAATAAACGGCTAAAAGTCAGTAACTGCTTTAAGGATTACAGGATAAATGGATCTTAAGCTATGGGGGGTGGGGGTGTGGCCTGTGTACCTGTCAGTCACAGTTAAGTAGGAGTGGCTAACATTCCTGAAGCTTCTTTGGAGCCAAACACACACACACACACACACACACACATGCAAGTGAAGAATGTGTCACTCAAGTATGAACACCTGTGCTGGTGCTTTCTACACAAACACACACACACACACACACACACACACACACACACACACACACACACACACAGAGATAAACAAACAAGTAAAGAATGTTTCACTCAAGTACGACCACCTGTGCTCGCTTGCTCTTTCTCTCTTTCGCTCTCTCACTCTCTCTCACACACACACACACACACACACACACAAAGAGTTGTGTGACTTACCTACAACCATGAGTGTAAACTCGAAGCCCCTTTTCACAGATTTGCGGTAAACTTGGTTGGGCAGGTTGGCGAATCCCACATATCCCTCCAGATTCCTCTGCTGGAAAACACCAGTCAGCTCATCAAACACCAATCAGCTCATCAAACACACACCCACACACCCACACACACACATACACACAGAGGCACTGTTCCCTCTAAGCTGCGAGCGCGCATGGTCATGCACTTCTGATGATGCTCCCATGCAGAAGAAAATGAAATCACCGCAGATTCAGTGCCAACGCAAAAATGTGCACGAAAAAGTTAGTCAATGGATCTTTTTTACACTCCCATGTTACGACTGCGGAAACGTACACAGTCACAACTTAACAAGCCCAACAGAAATAGGTTTTGCTCAGTAAGAAAAAATAGAGGGAACATTGCACACAAGCAGCGATACAGTGTCACACATTCCACACACTCCACCATTCAACATACCGCAACATTCAACTAGCACAATATTATTATTACGCGTTCTTCGCTTCTCATATCTTCTCGTATCGTCACGGTCTCTGTGGTGTGCTGGACAGAAGGCAGCCCGAGTATGTGTTTCTGATAAAGTCTGTCCCATTGAGAAAGCAGCATAATGTCAGCTGTCTAGTAAGCATCGTCATTTCAGACATATGTTTGACGGTCTGTAAAAACCTGTCAGAAGCCATGACAGCTGAATTCCTGAACACAGCCAAAAAAAAAAACAAAAAATTGGCCAAAATTGAGTTTTTCTCATAATATAGTTTGAAATCTCTGCTTTAAGAAAACATAGATATATTGTATCTCCTTTATTTTCATTATATTCTAGCCTTGCCTTGGTGCCTTCCAAAGTTTAAAATGTTTCAATGACCTAATAAAAGACAGTCCAAAACAGACCAGAACTGATAATGAATCAGTGGTTAATTCACGTATGTAAGAGTGATCAGTCGAGTGAAGAAAGGATAAGGCTTCATTTTGTTAAACTGTGAATTTTAAACGAGTGAATTTTACCTGAGGTGATGAGACAGAGGCTGATGTGGGTGATGCTGAAAATCATATATAAACTTATAACTCTTCACAACTTTAATGTTGTCTCCCCATTAAGTTATAATTGTAGAGTTAGGAGGGGTGTGTTTTGTTGAAATTTGAAGGTATGCAGACTTTAAAATGCTTAAACTTTAATTCTGGATGAGACTTGTGCAAAAGAGAAACGTACTGCAGTTCAGAAAAATGTGTCATTTTCAGAACCAGAGTAGAAAATGTCACAATTTGACCATGTGCAGGGTTTTTCCGCACAGCCACGCATATTTAAAATGTAATTGTTTTTTTTTAGAATCCACTATTTCAAATAAATAGTAAACTGCAACTTGGCAATGAAAGAAGATGATGTCAATATGATGATTAATCTCAGCACGGTAATAAAACTTTAGCAGTACTGTCAGTACTTTTAAACTGACTCACAGTACCACGCAGCTGCCAGGACACTAAACGTCCTCGCTAGAGCAGTTATTTTTTGTTAATGAGCCAAAATATCACGTAGTCACAGCTTTTCAGGTTACTTTCATTTGTGCTGTTTTGCGTTTGCTGGAGTTTGTTAGCCAAATTAAACTTTCGCTATATCATCGAACCCCATCATAAATCATAACAAAGTGTTAGGGAAATATAATGAGGGGAAAATTTGACACTGACACATAACACGTCCAACAACATTGGAAGAACGTTACTGTTACTCTGATTATATTGATTCATATCGCGACCTGTGGTGTTCGTGGTTGTGGCTGTTGAAAGCTGTGATTCATCTAAACCCTCAACTCGCTGAGATTGATCAGCATGATCATGCACACACACACACACACACACACATACAATAATTTAAGCACTGGTTAAAGGCTAAAGGAGACATTTACAAATATCGCAAATCTTCATAATATCGAAATACTGATTTACAAACAATATATCTCGCAGCTCTCGATCCACCGAATCATTCACAGCATCAGGCCTTTCAGAGCCTCTGTGCAAACGCTGAACTTTGTGATGGCGATGGAAAGAATGTTAAAATGAGGACATCAACACTGCTATCAGCCACTCAATAAAATACACTGCACTGCTTTTAATGTTTTATTGCACAGCGTCTGCAGAAAAGTAAAAAAAAAAAAAAAAACCCTCAAACACAGAAGACGTGTGATTTGCAGTGACTCTGACCTATGTTTAGTGGAGTTCAGTAGAATAATGAGAGAAGAACTGGGGATGTTAAAGGTAGAAAGAGGCAAACAAAGAGAGAAAGAGAAAGGAGGGACACGGGCAGCTAAAAAATCATTCGGGACAAACCCAATCTAAGTTTAAGGGTGTTTGGGAGGAAGAAAGGGATCAAAGGCTTACTAAAAAAAAAAAAAAAGAGCAAAAAAAAAAAAAAGAAAGGATGAGGAACGATTCTGAGACGGTGAGGTAGAGAGAAGTGGAGTAAAAAAGAGAGAAAATGGAAAACTGAGAGAAAGAAGGAACGAGTAAGAGATGGATATGAGAAACAGTTCTGAGAGAATAGGAATAAAGAGAGAAAGACGAGGTAGGGAACAAGGGAAAGGAAGAGAGAGAACAAGATAAAGGAGGGTAGAGATAAGGTGACGAGAGAGAGAGAGAGAGAGAGAGAGAGAGAGAGAGAGAGAGAGGATGATAGGATGGGAACAGGGGAGAAAATATAAAAAGGAAGGGAAAGAGAAATTGACATTTAGAGAAAGAGAGATAGAAGTATAAAAAGTGAAAAAAGACATAAAAAAGACAGACAAGGAGAGAGATAAAAGTGGTAGAGAGACAAAGAGACAGAAAAACAGAGCAAAATAGGGATATAAAATTAGAGAGGAAGAGAAAGTCAATTGAGGGAAAGAAGAAAAAGAGGGATGAACAGAGAGAGAGAGAGGACGAGTATTAAGGGGGAAAAGTCGCTAAATCTCAGTATTTACGTTTCGGATCAGATCCATGATGGAGTCTAAAGCATCATGGAGGAAGTAGATTTCGCTCCAGATCTCTGCCAGGCTGTCTTCCAGTTTCCCGCTCTCCCTCTCATCCTGCTCTCTCCATCCTTCTTTTTCCTTCTCCTCCTCCTCTACTAACATTCTTGAGATGCGCACTAAGAGGCTAACGTGATGAACCTCTCTGCTTTTCACGGAGCCGAGTTTAAAAAAGGGAAAGTAACTGATCACTCATATTGGAAGAGAGAGAGAGAGAGAGAGAGAGAAAGAAAGAGATAGGAGGAAAAGAGGGCACATCAGATTGCTGATGACCCTTTCCAGCTCTGATTAGACGTGTCAGTAGTTCACGCCGATGCACACTCTATTACAGAGCGCTGATTGAACGTGGGGAAGTCGACTCGTGATGTGTGTCTGCTTTTAACCACGAATTTTAAAAAAACGCAAAAGAAAGAGGATGAGCAAATTATCATTTCCTAATCGGCATCGCGGTGCTACGTCCTGTTGCGTTATTGATAAAGCAGAGAGGGCGGAGATATGCAAATGAGCCACATTAAATCTGTTAGGATGCTGCGATCATTCTGTGTGTGTGTGTGTGTGTGTGTGTGTGTGTGTGTGTGTGTGTGTGTGTGCTGATTAATGAGACTGATGTTGTTGTTATGCAATAGCGCTTTTAGGACGGACAGTGTGGAAAATGCCCAGAGGCAAGTGGAGAACAAGGCCAGTGCTATGAATAGATCACAAACACACACACACACACACACACACACACACACACACACACACACACAGAACCCACTATAGGTTGAGTTTTAGATAGGTTCTGCTAAGTGTCGAAACCTTTCTACTGTTAAATGAGTTAAAATCCTGCAGGACTACAACCAATGAGCTGTGAGTTCAGGGGCTTGGGGGCGGAGTCACAGTGTCACCATGACATCAAACCTATTTACATGACCATCATTAAGAAGTGAACAGTGTGTGGAGGGGAGTTTAAATTATTAATTTTGAAAAAGAGCTAAATGAAAAAAATTGCAGCGAAGAATCTACCTTTACTGTATAGTTCACTTTGTGTTTTGGTTTTATAATAAATTAGTTACAATCAATAACAAGCCTTTTAGCTTAAATAAGCTAAACACCACAGACAATAATCATCATAATAATTATTATGACTATAATAACATTGTGGGTGTTAAACTTTTCGTTATATAACCTGAGTGATTTTAGGCATAAGCTCAGCTTATTGGTTAATGGTTGGTTATACCAGAAGATGTTGATTAATTTTCTATAACAGCAGCTCTGACAATAGTTCAGCTTCAAATCACAGGTTTATAAGAATATGCATGTTCTAATAGATAATCTATATTAACTTTCTTTTAGTGATGCACTTGACTGATTTTCCAGTCTATTATTGTGACAAAGGACCATCTCCCGGGCAGCTCTGGATGACATGTCAGTTTTTAGGCCTCTCTCTCTCTCTCTCTGTCTTTATCCCTTCATTAATATGCATCTCCACTCCTCTTGGCTAATCAGGAAGTGTGTGTCTTCCTTATTAAATACTCTCATGAATCCACTAGATTTTGAAACTATCCCTAAGCATGTCATTTTAAACCATAACACTCTAATAATAATAAATTAGTTAATATGTTTTAATGCCCAACTACTAAAATGGCCCAGGAACATTTCTATACTCTATCTTTCATGAAAAGGTTTTATTCATGGACAGGATCTATGAACATATATAAATATTCTATTTAAAAATGTCCTCTTGTTATGTTAAACAGCTAGTTAACTGCTAATTTACTACATCTGTAGTAAAAAGGTTCCATCTAGCACCATAAAAGGTTTTTCAGTCACCGAGTTTGGTAATTAAACTTTGTATTAAACAACACAAACCACTTAACTAGCTACCATTATTACTATCATGTCAAATATGTCTACACCAACCACTACACCAAACCTTACCTAAAATCATAAACTTATTTATTACTATTCACTATTATAACCCAGTGTGGAAACCCTGAAAATCCACAGAATGATGTCACGATGAATGATTCCTACTGCCTCCATAAATTGGTAGTTTACGGTGTTAACAATGGGCTCCATGGGCTCCTGTAGCTATATTAATGCATTAATATGTAATGCTGCGTTCAACTCGCCTTGTAAACGGTCATTTGCAAATTGGAATGGCGTCATTTTCCACCTGGATACTTTTAACTTAAAACTATCCACTTACTTTTAACTTAAAAACATGGGCACCTCCATGTTTGTCTTTTGTTAGCAACAAGCTAGTCAGATAACGGTTCTTCAAACAGTGAACTGTAGAGTCAGTGTTGCAGATTTAACGTGAAGATTTAAATTGAATGTGTCTGTATGTTCATTGATCTAAGGAAAATACTTGTACATACAGTACAACTCATTTAAAGGTAAGAAGTGCTACTTTGTTTATTTCGGATGCTGTGAGTAGCCATGTTGATGTGATGTCATTCTGGCAACAGGGAAGGAACTCCTAGTTGAGAAGAATAGCCCAAGTTGTTGACGAAAAGGAATTTCAAGCTGAGGTTGTGTTTTCACTCTTTGTTTTTCATATATAAAGTAAAGTGCTTGTTAACTGTAATATACAGTATGTGTGCACATTTCAGATTTTTTTGCATATATTATCGTCGATCACTATGTCAACCCTGAGTGTCTACAAAACAGAGAAAGCACCATAGCGGCCGACTTTAGGGCATCTTACGCTACCTCACTGGTACCCTTACACTGCCTCACTGGTACCCTTACACTGCTTCACTGGTACCCTTACGCTATCTCACTGGTACCCTTACGTTACCTCACTGGTACCCTTACGCTACCTCACTGGTACCTTTACGCTACCTCATTGGTACCCTTACGCTACCTCACTGGTACCCTTACGCTATCTCACTGGTACCTTTACGCTATCTCACTGGTACCCTTG
>CM074922.1:25969902-25988149 GCA_037576815.1 Pangasius larnaudii | reverse complement strand
TTTTTGCTGCGGCGCCCAGGGAGCAGTTGGGGGATCGGTGCCTTGCTCAAGGGTCTCACCTCAGTCGTGGTATTGAGAGAGTCATTCACTCCCTCCACACCTACAATCCCTGCAGGACCTGAGACTCGAACCCACAACCTTCGGGTTCACCTTCGGGTTATAAGTCCATAAGGCCACAACTGCCCCCAGGTGATAGTGATGTAATTGCATGTAAACAACAAAAAAAATCACTTTTTTTCACTTATTAGACAAAAGAAATCAACAAAAATTAGTATTTCATCTGAGGAAAAAGTTAGGACACTCTATGCCCTAATAGCTAGTGTTTCTCTCTTTTTTTGGACACCATAAAAGAGGGCATGTTTGGTGTAAACCAAATACAGCATTTCAGCAAAAGAACCTCACACCAGCTGTAAAACGTGGAAGTGGAAGTGTTATGGTTTGGGGCTTTGCTGCAGCAGGACCTGGCCAGCTCACCATCATATAATCCACTATGAATTCTACATTGTATCAGAAGGTGCTTGAGGAACATGTGAGACCATCTGTCAAAAAAAATGAAGCTGAAGTGGAACTGGACATTGCAACATGCACCTTGCGGTCTGCTCTTGGGGTGAGTTTGCTTGGACGGTCTGACCAGGCTATGTTGGCAGTTGTTTTAAATGTTCTCCGCTTGTAAATGATTTTCCGGACAGTGGAATGGCTGATTACAAATTCTTCTGAGATCTTTCTATATCCCTTACCAGACTCATAAGCGTCAACAATCTTCTTTCTTTGGATCTCACCATGGTGATACCTCTCACTTCAACAATTAAGAGCAAACCAGACTAAATGTCTGAGGTTTAAATAAGACAAGCCTCCTTCAAAATGCTCTGTAATGATGTTCTAATGATTTGCACCTGATGGGATACACCTGCAGGTAATTGTAGCCATTTTGAGTACAAATAAATGTGGGGGTGTCCTTTCTTTTTCCTCACAAGAAATTGTTTTTTTTTTTTTAAATTACATTTTACAGATCATTTTAACAATGACTTTTCTTTGGTTTTATTTGTTTAGTAATGTTACTTGATTCTCCCAATATTGTTAAAATGAAGATCAAATGTCCATATATTTAACTATGTTAAAAAAACACAGGCTTTCATGGGGTATCCTAATTTTTTCACATGACATATATGTACACATAAACATAATATATATATATATATATATATATATATATATATATATATATATAAAAACAGGTAATGTGAAGAAAGCTTGTACCACTTTCCCTAGGAAGGAAAACCAAAAAGAAGAATAACCTTTAATCAAATGCCATTTGTTGGTTAAACTAGGAACCACAAAAGATAGGAACTGTTTTTTTTAACCCCAGTGAGGAAGTGAGATATCAGTACACTCTGCATGCCATGCTCCCTGCTTCACTCATGCCCTTTCTCTGTGGTCCATGTAAACCCACTGAATTAATGAGCTAAGAGAAAATGCATCATCTGGGGACCTGTTATATAGTTTTTTTTCCCCAAGAGATGGTGCCTTGCTCTCTATTCTCTATGTTGGTGCACAGTGTAGCACACATTATCATCAGTCCATTGTGGATTTGCCCTAAACCATCTTGAACCCAAACCACCTTCAAATGGCACATGCATTATGGGTGTTCTACACTCACTCGTGCACCTCATTGCAAAGCACAGTGAAAATTAAAGCTGTCAGTACTAAGTCTACTGCATGCATCAGCTCTAAAGAGTACAGCCAAACTGATTGGTCCATTTGAAAATCAGAAATCTTCCTGTGTTATTTAAAAACAAACTAGCAAGCAAGCTATATTCATTCATTCATTCATTCATTCATCCATCTTACGTAAGCCCGGGAACACTGGGAGTGATATGGGAATACATATACATCTAGGGTACCATGCACACACAGGGGCAACTTAGCATAGCTAGTGCACCTACTGGCATGTTTTTGGGAGGCAGGGGGAAACCAGAGATCCTGGAGGAACCCCAAGCAGACACAGAGCAGAGAACATCTGCACAGGCAGTAGTCAGAGCTCAGGATTGAACCATGGACCCTGGAGCTGTGAAATGGCAATGCTATAGCATTAACCCAGCTATAGCTTTTTTAATATTAGATAACTGAATGCATTGACTGTAACTCACTAGTTAACTGTAGCTACTTAACTGGTCAGGTCAACTAGTTATGATGAAGGTACCTCCTCATTTCACGTTTGTATCCTCAATGGAAACATGAACTCCCTTAATGCTAGCTGCCAGACATTTTCACACTTAATGTGAAACAGATGCCGTTTCCTTATCATCTCTCACTGCTCGCTTTTTTTTTTTCATCAGACATGCACAGTGTTTCTGATGGGATTTTAAATGGCCAAGTCACACTGACTGTAGGGGCAACATAAACCACTTGACTAACACATACCATGTCATCTGTTTTTAGGTTTCCAGTCATCTGGTGTGATAGCAGTGAATCAACAACACTGCACTTTTGTTATAATCTGGAAGATTTTTTTTTTCCCAGCCAATGGAGGCCAAGACATGGTGAAACATCTAGATTAAAACAAACCCAGTTGCTTTGATGGACTATGCTCTTGTATAAAAAGGTTCCTTAAGGGGTCTTCGCTTCATAAACCTCTTTCTGAAAGGAAAACTCTTTGATGTTGGGTTCTACACAGGACTTTTAATGGTTTCTCCAGATAGAAAAACTGAAGAGGCTTTAGCGTTAAACATTTTAGCTTTTTTTCTGAGTGTAGGAAAATGAACACAGCATGAAGATTGCACTTCAGTGTCTGTGTAAACAAGTTGGCCTTTTGCTGAAACATGCTCTGGGGAGAAGTGTCCATGTTTTGAGGTTCCCATCAGGCAGATGATATCCGGTCATGTAGAGCAGTGTTTCTCAATCCAGGTTCCTGGTGGAACATTTGGGTGATTTCCTTCCTCTATAGCTGGTTTGTAGTCGAATCGTAAACCGTAAAAGAATGGTTTATTAGTCTAAAGCGAAGAACACTTTATCACACGTTATCACGTCTGTTACAGAATTCGGACGAGATTTTATTAGCATCATCCTCTCATACTGATATTCTTAAAAGTTAACTCACAGTTCAACTTTGTTGATTAGCTGATGAGTTGAATCAAGTGAGTTAGAGAAGGGAAAATATGAAAATGTCCAGGGAAGGGGTTCTCCAGCAGCAGGATGAAGAAACACTAATGCAGAGCAAAAAAACATCAATATATGCCTAGAACATTGATGCATTTTCTAAAATCCAATATGTTCTCATAAACGCATGTTAAAAGCCCAACTGGTGAGTTTCCACCAAAAACACAACAACTCTGTGCTAAATCCCAGTCCTAAAACAACGCAAAAAAGCAGAGCATCATGGGACATGACGTTTTTCACTGTAGATTTGCTGGAACAACTAAACATCAAAAAGCAGATGTCTATTAACTTTATTTAAAATATACATGAAATCACATACAGAAATCCATGATCCCGAGGCTGCTATCCAGGGCATCAGCAATGCATTCTGGGTAGCGCGGGGACACCAGCATCTAAAAAAAAGGCATCTCCTTTTTCAAATGGATTTCTACAAAAGAATTGCTGAACCCAACATTACTTAATGAACATATGCTCTGCACTGGCCTTGTGTGTATATTACAAATTCAACCTTTTTGTTTTCCTGATGGCGCGTACAGAGCACCTCGATGAGAACGCTGAATTAGAAATGCATGAAGTGCTATAGAAATAAAGCTATTATCTATAAAAAAGATATAGGTTTTTGAGGTAAAAGTACTATATGAAGATTATTTGAATGAATTATTTACATTAGATTATTTGGCCTCACTGGCTGGGAACTCGTTGACTTCAGCCAATGTCACTGACTTTACTATTTATTTATTTATTTATTATCCCATATATTTACCTGTCAGCTTTTCTTTGTCTGTAAACAATAATTTCAATTCATGAGCAGAAGTGGTTCGATTAATTTGAAGAACAGAACGAGTTATACTTAGTCAACATGCCAACCTTTAAACATATTCTTTTATAACTTTGTATTGATTTAGACATTTAGATCAATACCAAAAACTAGCACACACTGAAAATCAAAATCAAATCAGTATTGTAAATGCTTAAAAAAAAAAAAAAAACCAGAAAAAAAAATCAGTGGCATTCATTACACACACAGTCAGGTCCAAAAGTCAGTTTTTAGTTCATCAGTTATTAAACATTTATACCAAAGCACAACTGAATGCTCGATTCTCATTGGTCAGAAGGTGTTAATTCTTTTTCTATTACAGCAGCTCTGGTTTATATTAATGCGCTTGTTCTAATACGTTATGGTTTCTATAGTAACAGCTCATGAACGGAGACTTGCAGATGCTCCATATACTCAGAGTCTAAAACTAAATCAAATTTAAAAACGCATTTTAATTTAAAGAAAAACATACAATACAATCATTGGTATGTTCTAATTTTCCATAAGCAGATGTTTATTTAACATTTATGAAGAAGTCTCTAGTGTTACTTTGCACTTTGTAAAACTTAACCTTTTCTGATTCAGGACTTCAGGGGTTTACTTTTTTCCCCTTATTAAGAGCTTATTAAAAGAATAATAAAGAGAGGTTGGTGAGGAAATGACTGTTTATAGCTACTATAATGTAAGTAAGAACAGGAACTTGTTTCATGGATGCTCCAAAACATTAAATGTAACTCTAAATGGATAAAAAGTGTTGTTATTTATTTCAGAAAATTTCTTACTCTTGCCAAAATGCTGTAGTACAAGAAGAGTTACTTATAAAAGGGTTAGAGCTAGGCACATACTGTGTACTGATAATCATTCATAAATTTCCACTTGTGATGAGGCTATTTTTTTCCCTAAGAAATTGCTATATTATCAGATCTGTATACTTAATATGATATGCACAGTGTGTATAGTATATGTGTAATATGTATACAGTTCTCTAAGCTATCGATATATTAACTAATCAATGGTTAACTCAACGTTTTGGCGTTTCTTTGCTTCACTTTTTTTCCCTTGACTTTGTAAAACTGTTAAAAACAGTATAAAATCGATATACGAGAAGTATGAGAAGGCTCTTCTAAAGTACACTATGGCTGAGATTTGTTTTTGTGATTTCCAACTGAATTGAATTTCAGATTCGGTTTTAGTGACTGATGAAATAAAAACAGTCCTTGTTCATGGATTCAGACTTTCAGAACCAACTGTGTATCTAACATCTGTATATTTTGGCAATTTCACACTAGGACTTTAAGAAGGATGCAGACAGGATGCCAATTTCTGTCGCAGTTGAACTGTTTAGCACCTAAGCTAATGCGGGAAAACACTGCATTGCTTAATAATAATAATAATAATAATAATAATAATAATGATAATATAGAAAGCGTATAAAAGCAAACAAAGTGACGGATGAATAGAAAGTACAGCAGTTCATGTGGTGTAGTCATTTTCGGCCCGAGTCCGGTGTCCTCCATAGTGTTGAGTAACGGGGGTGTAAACATTTGCACAGGTGCGGTCATCTCGGCTCAGAGGGGAAGCAGAAAGCCTTTTTACTGTACCGCAAACTCATTTCAAGCCTTGGAGCCATAAAAAGGTCTTGAATTTGCGAGGGACAGGCATCCTCTGTCTCAGCAAGGGCAGAGCTTAAAGTACACATGATCAGCCAGTGGCAAACCTGATGTGTAACTTCTTCGATATTCAGAATGCTTAGCATAAAATACTGGTTTTACTACACAAAATAATTAAAATTAAATAAAATTTATTTTAAAACTGGACTTGATTTGCTAGCAAACCTAATATCTGATCTCCAAATTAACTAGCTTGCCATTTGTTTAAACTACATGATGTTAGCCCACCATCTGCTAGCTAGCTTAGCCAATATAATAGCCTGATGTTAGCTAGCTTGCTAGCCAACATGGCTACCAATTTAAATTACATAATATACTAGCTTAAACTTAACTAGCTTGCCATTGGCTTGAACTACACACTGTTAGTCTCACATTAGCTAGCTAGCTAGATACCTGAAGGGGTAATGTTAGCTAAACTAACTAGTTGGGTGACTAATGCTACCTCAGTAATGCATTTAAACGACTAGTTAGCTTAGCTAATGCTAAACATTTATGGTGCACAATTAAACCAGTATTCATGCTAAGTCGAATGAAATGAAAGGTTGAGAATGTTGTTATAAGATCAAATTTGATTGGTTGGCTGATCAAATTGTACTTGAAAATCATTACTGTAGCAATACTGAAGAAAAAAAGACAGTGTGTTTGAGACTGAGAATGTGTGTGTGTGTGTGTGTGTGTGTGTGTGTGTGTGTGTGTGTGTGTGTGAGACCGAGAACGTCTGTGAGAGACCTAGAACCCGCAAATCTCTGAATCATCTTCAGGATTTTGTGATCATGCAGGCCGGTGGTTTCTCATGGCTGTGCATTTATCAAACAGTTAAAAACTTCAACCAGAGAATAAATCTACACTAAAACTTTCTTGTTGCACACACACACACACACACACACACACACACACACACACACACACACACACACACACACACTCATGTACACGTTATCACTACTGTATTTCAAAGATTGGCTACAATAAACCGCTAGAAATACGAGAGTTAATTATTCTGACTGTAGTTAATGATCAGAGTTTACTCGCGTCAGGTGACTCAGTGTACAAACTCTCTATAAAGACGGCGCGCTCGGCCATAGAAAGGTCTAGAAAGAGGTTAGAAAAGAAAGACACTTCTCGCTGAGGTTCTTGAGGAGAGCTAAAGGGAAATGTCTCATTAATGAACACGTTTGTGTGTTAATCATCGGAACATGCAATACTCTGAATCCAGGCTTCCCTGTAAAACTTCCTCGAATCATGGCACAAAAAAAGTCTTCTCCTCAAGCCGTAGGCCATGGAGAAGTGAAAATAGCGGAGGTGAGCCGAACGTGTGATAACGCGTGATAAGGAAGTAAACTCTCACTCTTGAGATGCAGAGAGTCCCATAAGAGGAAGTGAGAGAGCGAGATCACCGTGTTGTCTCTGGGTAAAACAGTGTGTCCATCTGTGGTTTGTGTGGGTGTGTGTGTGTGTGTGGGTGTGTGTGTTTGTGTGGGTGTTTGTGGGTGTGTGTGTGACGCGGTGCCTCCATGCTGTCATTGATGAGGATGAGGCAAGATTTAAAACGTCACACATGTTTTTTCCTTTCCACTCTGCAGTTTTAGGATTTAGTTCTGCTTTCCCTCTCTCTCTCTCTCTCTCTCTCTCTCTCTCTCTCTCTCTCCCCCCCTCAGTCCGTGGCATTGTGTAACAGGAAGCCAGATTTACGACTCTTCCTCTCCTGTAGACACGGCGAGTCGCGCTGCCACAGAGAGGTGATCGGTCAGTCCGGCCAGCTGAGTGATGAAACTGAACTCCTCGATGTCCTGTTATAATGCAACAATACACACATTATGACTCAGTCAGCACCCAGCTTTTTAGATATAAAGTGACCTTTATGGTACGGTGGAGAGACTCACACTGTCAGGCATGCCCAACTGCATGTGGGTGTAGGTGAGAGGTGAGATAGAAAATGCTAAAAATAAATATTTAAAAGACCTGCCAACCTTTACTCATTTTGCTGATGAGCTCCACATGTTAACATGAGGAACGTACTCTCAAATACACCTACAGTACTGTCTTATTTCCCATAAAAAAATCTGCGGATGAGCCAATCATCATTTGAGTGTCTCGGATATTAACTGAAACTATCTGGAAACCCCACTCCCTTTCCCCATCTCACACTGCCACTGTTTTGGATGGTGCTAAAGGTTTTCCAGAGTCTCCAAAAACTACACAGTGGGCCACATGAGGACACATGAATGTACGAGGACCGAGGACTGGTGTATGAGGACCTGATAAAAAGGCAAATGAGTCTATCTAGGTATAGTGGCATTAAAAAAAAAACATTTACTTTCCTCCATTTTTGCATATCTATCTCACTAAATGGTTTCAGATCCTCATATAAAATGTAATATATGACAAAGAGAACAGTTTTTAAATGATGATTTCTTTTACCGGAGAGAAAAGGTTATCACATATCACTCATTGGAAACTGGAATTGAACTTGTCACTTTTAGCAGCAGCAACTGTGACCAGATTTTCATATTGCTGTGGACGAGTTCTGGCCCACTCTTCTACTTCTGCTTTAGTTGCTTTAATTCAGCCACATTGGAGAACTTTTGAGTCCTGCCACAGCATCTCTATAGGGTTCAAGTCAGGACGTTGACTAGGCCACTACAAAACTTTAATTTTGTTTCTTCTCATGTGCTTTGGATCATTGTCTTGCTGCATAACCCAGTTACACTTGAGTTTCAGATCACAAACTGATGACCGGACAGTCTCTGTTTTCTGGTACAGAGCAGAATTCATGGGCCTACCAATTATGGCAAGTCGCCCAGGCTCTGAAGCAGCAAAGCATCCACACAACATCACACTACCACCACCAATTGATTGTTGGTATGATGTTCTTATTGTCTTCCCAATAGTTCCACTTTTGACTCAGCAGTCAACAGCCATGCTAACCCTTTGTGTTCCTCCTGATGAGCGGTGATCTTCACATTGAAAGTCCCCCATAGATACCATTTTTGCCCAGTCTCTTACAGTGGAATCATCAACACTGAGCTTATCTGAGGTGGACAAGACCTGCAATTCCTTAGAAGTTCATTTGGGTTCTTTTATGACTTCCTGGATGAGTCATCAATGTGTTTGTGGAGGAATTTTGAAGGTGTTTTCTCCATTTGGAGATAATGGCTCGCACTCACAGAAATGGATTTGTAACCCTTTCCAAACTGATATATTTCTCAGCTCTGATCATGGCACAGTGTGTTGACACCTTTTAGCCTGATTCACATGGCTGGAAACATTCTATTTAAATAATGTTTGATTGAACAGAACTGGCAGTAGTCAAGCCTGGGTGTGACTGGTCTAACTGAAAGTAATTATCAATTAAATTTAGTGAACGGTTTGATTGAGTAGATAAGGGGGCAATTACTTTTTCACACAGGACCAGCTGGTGTTGGATAAGCATTTTCCTACAATAAATGAAACGATCATTTAAAAACTGCATTTTGTGTTTGCTCAAGTTGTCTTTGTTTTGTATAAAATGTTCTTCGAGGATCTGAAACAATCAAGTGTGAAATCAGGGTGGGGCAAATACTTTAGGTTAATGTAGATTAATGAATTATTGGCTCATATACAATATTCTGCACTTCTCAATACAAGTTTATCTGCATGTCTGTACATGCACAGGCACTGATTTACAAAATACAAAAAAAAAATACCCCAAAAGGTTAATAATACCCACAAAAACTTCCAAGCTGATTTAGTACCAGGTTCTACAGAAAACCGCATCTTTCATAAACACAAAATAACTCATCTTGGCAATTTTTGCCTTAATGAATAGTTAATCTGAGCCATTTCTACCTAAAAAAAAAAGAGGAAAATTGAGTGTGAAGTAGGGGGCAGAATCAATGCGAATCAATTAGTGTGATTTACCACGGAGTGAAAGTCACTTCAGGAATGCTGACTGCATGCACAAATCAGTAGAACCGAAGGGCAGGTAATAAATAAATTTGTATAGATCTCTTTCAGCCATTTTGATGGGTCTAAGAATTTCCTCACATTATGACTTAACATTTTGTGTTGATATTCTGATGACTACAGCATTCAAAGATTCTGTGAAAAGAATTTCAAATTGTATTTTTTTGCCCTTCAAGAGAGAGAGAGAGAGATAAAGAGAGGCTGGTGAGGGAACTACAGTTTATAGCTGCTATAATGTAAGTGATGACACCATTAAATGCAACTATAACTATATGGATCAAAAGTACATCTTATTTTTTTAATAAATAAAACCAATCAGGCTGTTTCTACTTTGTGCCACAAGGTGGCAGCGGTGAATAAAACAGACTGAGGTACATTACTTCTTCATACTGACCACTTTCCAGTCGGCGTGCAGGGCTTCCTCTCTGTACAGGATGTAGTCGATCCTGCGTCCGTTCCCCTTCAGTGGGATCTTACGACCCTTCTGACTCGGACACTGGTTCTTACTCGCTGGGAAAACCAAGTACTCCTTCCTGCTTTCTTCATTTTCCATAACTCTGTTAAAGAGGAACGCAGAGAGAGAGAGAGTTCATCAGGGGTGGGTACATGCATGCATAAGGACATTTGCATCCACCCAGCTTTGAAATGCCAAGTATTCGTAGAAATGCCACGCTTAAAAAAAGCTTAAGGGAAATGCCAAGGATTCAGAGAAATTCTTTAAAAGGTTGTTTCATTTGTCTGAACTGTAAAAGTTTGTGCAAGGAGAAAGAGAAGATGCAACAAATAAAAAGATTGAGACATTGTTTATCAGAATTGCAGCCTAATTCTACTCCCTCCAAACTACAGAAGTGCACTATGGGTGTTCATCGGAACGCTATGGTAATGCAGTGCATTGTGGGATATCATCAGGCACTGGATCATTTACACTATGCTTTCAGACGTCAGCGAAAAAACATGCTAAATGTGCACCGAAAGTGACAAGTGTGGTGCTAAGTATTAAGAAGGAAATATTTCACAATGTTTTGGACTTTGGACCACACCCTCAAGTCAGTACATTCACTCTTAGGGGGAAAAATGGATCTTCAAGGGTTCGTTGGATAATTACGGGTTGTTAGTTTCCAACAAAGAGCTCCCAGTTAATACATACACCCTGAGAAAAAAAGAGTTCTTTAAGGGTTCATTGGATAATTAAGGATCTTTAGCTACTGAAAAGAGTTCCCAGTTAATACTTATAGTCTTAGGGAAAAAGTGGTTCTTCTATGGTTCTTTAAGGGTTCATTGGATATTTAATGACTCTTAGCTTCCAAAAAAAAAGGTTCCTAGTTAATACATACACTCTTGAAAAAGGGGGTCTTCAGTGGTTCTTTTGGGGGTTCATTGGAAAATTAAGGGTTGTTAGTTTCCAGTTAATACATACAGTTAATACATATAGTCTTGGAAAAAAAAGATTCTTCAAGGGTTCTTTAAGGGTTCATTGGATAATAAATTTAAGGGTTCTCATAAGAATATAAATACATACACTCATAAAAATACACTACAATACACTACACACACTCTGTTCTAGGGTTCTACACAGAAATTTTAAGGGTTCCTCCATGAAGGACGAGGGGGTGGGATTTGTTAGAATGTGTGTGTTAGTGTTTCTCCAAACCTTTGTGTGTTTGACTTTTTGATCACATCATCATGTTGCAGTGGGTGAAGGTGTGAGAGAGTGTGTGCATGTGTGTGTGTGTGTTTTTGACTTACTTTTGTAGACTCTCTGGTGAGCTGACTTCTTCATCATACAAACCACTTGTGTCCAGCAGGGTACCTGTGAACGCACACACACACACACACACACACACACACACACACACACACACACACACACACAAAGGTTGCACAATTATTCAAACTGACTCCTCTGTGACCACGTGATGCCATTATTTAGCTGTTCACGTTAACACCTGCATGCATATTCTGCATAAATTCGTTCTCAACGTTCAAACCGAGAGAGGTTGCGCTCATTACAGGAACGCCGACCGTCATATTTTTCTGCAATCAATCCCCCTCTTTTGCATTAATCTAAACGCCTCGGCAGACACTCTAGTCATTACGAGAACACAGATCTGACATCTCTGTGTAATCAGGACCCGTTTAGAGCCTGCGCTTGAGACGCTGCACCCACGCGTGGGCATCACACCAGACTCAAACGAGCTCGAGAAAACCGTGAGTCATAATTACGCTTCCTCTATCTCTCGTTATGCTACACACCTCGGGGGCTTTTATAAAAAATTCACCCTTACAGGTCATTCTTTCGGTTCCTCAGTTTCTTGTTTTGGCTATAATTAACAAATTACACAGTTCCTTATACAATGTATAATATATGAAAAAAGAGTGAACAAATTCATCAGAATCACTAATAAATAAAATAATACATACATATAAAAATATATACATTTATAAATACATACAATTCTATCTTATCAACACCAAAAAGAGGACACAACTTAGACAAAAATTTCTATAACAATATCATAAACTCATTTGCCAGAATACACTGCAAACACAAGCTGGAATTTCCCAGCATGCTCAGTGTCTTTCACACTGGTCGAAGTTCACAGATCAAGTACCAAATACAAGATGGCTGCTGATTCAGTACAAAAAATGTTGGCACCCCACTGTTATTTTTTTAGGTTTTCTGTGCTTTATGTGTTCTGCATTTATGTGAGAAATATTTGTAACATCATTAAAGAAAGTAATATATAATTAATAAAGCACTTTTTTTTGATAAAAATATCATGAAGGCTGTCTGGTTCCTGAAGAGGCAGAAGTAAGTGAGGTGAGTAGGTGATGGAAGTTCTCCAAGACGCAGTCGATTTCTTTATAAAACCTCATGACCGTTCTTTATAAAACTTAATATTAATTTAATTCATTTCTCTGTTATAAGTTTGTAAGGATAAAGAGCAGGAATCCCAGGAATGGTAAATAAGGAAATAAAGAGACCTGCACTGTTTGGAAATTACCATGAAGTAACACAAATACTCAGCCCTACATATATATATATATATATATATATATATATATATATATATATATATATGGATGTGGTATATATATCTATATATATATATATATGTGGATGAGTAATTAAACCTTATAATGATCAGTTTAGCGTTGTATTTGAAGCTGTAAGCCTAACAAATATCACATATGTAGGTGTGTCGCAGAAAGACCTGCTGATGGGGTTATCTATAAAAAAAAATGGAAAAAAAAGACACCACTGAGCTAAACATGTAGAAAAGAGTTGGAGCTCAATAATCAGTTTCTTCCTCAGCACAGAATTTGGTGTCACTCCACAGCATCTGGATCAGATAGGGGGCGTGGCTTGGAGTTAGACGGCAGAGCTGTATGTTTGGATGCTATAGTATAGGGCTGATAAACATATCAAAAAAATCGAGCCTTAGTTCAGCAACTCTATGTTTTTAAAACACAAACCATTGCACTTTCTGTGGCAGATCCAATCACAGGCATTTATGTAAATTGTTTAGCTGAAGGCATCTCATCGGACCACAGACGAGCTACAGGGCTAGCATTAGCTCAAAAAGGGAAGAGTGAGATGGTTGATATAACTTCAACTGTCTGATTCAACTGTCTCAAATGCATACTACGTTGTCCAGTCTTCATTTATTCTTTGTTTCCAAACAGCTGTCTCATCTGCTCAGAGTCTGTGGCTCTGGTCAAAAGTGTTAACATGAACTCACCACTACGAAACAAAATATAATCGCTATAAACTGTCGTATTTATAACCATGAACTAATCATTAATGCACCTTTCAGGCACTGAAAAGGTAACTGTTGTCAGTAATGTTAGCTCCCTATTTGGACCTTTATAAGCAAGGACTGGAATGTAATTGGACCTTCACACGTTTTAGCTGAAGATCTCTGACGTGGTCGTTTCCATTACTTAGCTACATTAGCCTCGTAGCTCGAGCCATGTTAGAGACCAAAGTGCCTTGGCTGATGGACTCCATTTGTGGCTCCTTTACCACAAGAGACTTGTGTTCCTTTAACAGATTCTTCAGGGAACAGAACCGTTTTACAGTTCTGGAGAAAAAAAACCCAGCAGGGCTGAAACTAACAAACTCAGCAAACACTGCCTTTTTTAAAATTCAGAAGGTTTGGCAGCCATGTTGTTTTCCCTGAGCAGGCAGTGATCTCCTGAGGCTCTCGACTCAGGGGAGGTCAGTGTTTAAGACGCCTGGACGTGAGCCATTGAACCACCGCTGCCGCCGTTTAGAGACCTGTCTGTTTTTGGAGCATGCTGGGAAGGCAGAGTCTCCATGGGGGCTTCCTGCCAGCTCATCTCACACACCATCTGCAGGGCGAGCGGCGCCTGCGGCACGTCTAAATTTGCTCTGTGTGCTTACACACACAAAGCATAAAGCTCTGAAGAGCTCTTGAAGAGTGTGTAGAAACGACATTATCCCATTTCTCACCAAATATTTAATCGGAAAAGATTTTCTGAAGGACTCGCTCAAACAAGAGGCTTTTCAGAAGAATTGGAGTGGAGCTGATACTGATATTGGTTTTCAACAAAACTCTGTATGTTTAAGTCGTTCTGGGGTATAAGGCAGATGCCACCATGTTTTTCTGGGTTTATCATCATAGCATCTCACGGTAGTTGAAAATCATCAAGTTGAGGAACAGATTTACACCATTTACACATTTTTCCCCCACACTTACTCCAAAAAATCTGCTTGTTATTGGTCTTCACTGTCCTTCTCAACTGTCCAAAAACTTGGAAAGGTCCACCCTGAATGACTTGCATATTAAACTTTATAATTAACGCATGATCTTCAACTGTGTGATTTTAATTTATTGATTTTATTTGACATTTTCAGTTCTTTCATCGACATGTTGCTCTACTTTCACTACGTTTCCTTCATTACCCACAATGCTATTCAAACCTGCTGACAGTAGTAGCTTCCGAAGCTTCGACTTTCTAATGCTAATACCAATGCCATTGCGCTCATCATCTCGTAGATCGCTAAATAGCTGGGACGAGTCTTTTCCGTAACTGTGTCGTACTGCTGCATTGCATTCTGGGATCCAGCATTTTTACCAAGGTCTTCATTACTGCTATAACAGCGAAACATGGCTGTAATCACTTATGTTTAAGATTGTTTACAGTTCCCTCATATTAGTTAATGCTTAATAAAAACTACTAGGTAAATAAAAACTTTATTAGCAAGTTAATGTTAGGCTAACACTAAAATGATAAACAGAGAAGTGAGAAAGTAAAGGAAAAACTGGCTTCAAAGTCAAAAGCAGCCATTTGCTTTAAATAAATCATAATATTAGGATCATTTTATCTCTCAGTGCCTTATTGTTTATTAAATTTTTTTCTTTATAAATGTATTGTGAGATTGAGGAAGTGGAAACTCCTCGGATGATGCGTGACGTATAAAATCAGGCCACAGTGTCAGTAATAAGCCACAGGAGGGCAGTAATACATGTAAGCAAGCGAGAGACGACTCACCCAAAGCCCACGGTTTGTCCTCTCCAGGCCCCAGACGACACGGATCTCTGTACTGAGTAAAAATAGCGTGCTGCTGCTCCAACTTATCCTCTAAATTGGAGAAAAACAACAGAGAGAGAGAGAAGCACTTTAAAATGAAACGCTGTGTTTCTCCATCTTTTCAAACATATAATCATCTGGTGTTTGGCTCTCGAGTGGAGAGGAAGGAGGCTGTCGCTGCAGCTAAGACTGAATGATCCACTTAATTAAGCTGAAAACTCTGTTCCAGGCACCGTGGAATCAGACGGAGCCGAGGGAGTTTGATGCTGATGAGGCATCGATGTCTGTCCAAGTGCTCAGAACGAGACTAAGACACAGCTCGAAATCAAAAGCAGTTAAAAGACTGGAATTCTTTTATTCAGTTAAATTGCTGCTATAATGGCCACGGTTATTAGTACTGATTTAAAAAATATTTTCTGCTGTCATATTTAGGGGTCCAAACACTGAACATAAAGTGCTGGAACCTGACTGATTTTGTTCAGGACATTGTTCAGGGGCCAAGCACTAAGACAATAACTTCAAATAATAAGCTATTCATTTGTTATTAGGGGTCATTTTTAGGGGTCCAGGCAGAGAAAGTACTAGAACCCCACTGCTTTTGTGAGGATTTATCATGCGTGCTTGGTTTGTTCAGGATATTAGGGGGCCAGGCACATATATATAAAATAACTGTAAAACTATAAAATAAGTAGAGATTTCAAGATAATGACATCATCATGTCTTGAAATAACAAGTTAATAAGTCAAAATAACAACGTGGCACTTGAACTCGTTTTTCACAACTTGGGTCCATGGCTTCCAACTTTTCCCAGTAATGCTCTCACTGGAAAAAGTAATCTCTGCTGGATCTCTAAACGACTGTTAATTAAAACTAAAAGAAATGTACTAGATATGGGATGGGGTATAAATAAAAACAAATGAAGTGCATATTTGCCAGCAGTGAACTTACCTGAGGAGCAGTTATCGAAGTTGAGGTCTCCGAGGATGACGTCGAAGGCGACCTGGTCCTCCATTCCTTTCTCCTGACCTGCGGATTGAGACGTGGCCCTCCTAAACTCAGCGCCCCACTGCAGGAGCAGATCCAACTGCTCGCAACGCACCGACGCATCGCCTGTATGAGGCCGAGAGACACAATGAGTCGATTATTCACCTCATGGTCATTTCAACACCACTGATTCTGAGCGTGGGGTTTAATGAAAACGTAGAATAATTATAGTGTAGCACTTTATTGTACGTTAAATATTATATATGTACGTATAAAGACTCGCAAAGAACATCAGTGCTTAGAGGCATGTCCAGGTTTAGCTAAGAGAAGACCGAAAATTATTCAGAGAGGGAGATCTTGTGTGGCTTAGATGACAGCGAATGCACTGTGGTCTTCTATTGTTAGTCAAATTGCCACTAGCTATCATCAACATTCATTAAAAAAGTGGAACTAACACTGTGGGCTAACCAGTTTAGCAGCAATTTGATAAACAGATGGTAACTGGTGATTAAAGATCAAACACTACCCCCTGGTGGGACCCCGGGAATTTCATTATACTTCAAACAAGATATATATATACAGTACATACACCCCCTGCTGTATGTGAAAGAAAGGGAAGAGAAAGAGGAATAACAGGGAAGGAGAATAATGGAAAGGAAAGGAACTGATAGAACAGAACAAGACAGGACAGGACAGGAAGGGAAGGGAAGGGAAGGAAAGGAGAATAGTAAAAAGGAAAAGAGAGGAAAGCTGCATGACGAAACGTAAACAGAGAATAAATGAAAAAGGAAGAGGAAGAAAATGGAGAGGGAGTAAATGCAAGCTCTCTTAGTCACTAAGCACAGCTAAAAGAAAGAGTGAGAGAAAGAGTACGAGTGTGTATAGGAATGAAAGGTGCAGCGTTCCCATAGCATATTTCAAAGTACACATTTCAAAGGGCTTCTGCCATATGCATGTGTGTGTATGTGTGTGTGGGTGTGTGTGAGTGTGTGGGTGTGTGTGAGTGTGTGGGATGTTGTGTATCTCTGAGCATTAAGGTGAAATCAGGCTGCATTTAAAGACAGAAAGCCCATGAGTCACGGCTGTGGTGTGAGCTGAGACTGTACACGTATGATTAAAGAGCGACACACTGCCGCCTCTGCGCTGTCACAACCTCAGATCTGCTTTATATAACGTTAACGTTCATCGATTCAGAAGAGCATGAATCGGGTAAAAGCTGCTCGGTGGCTGAATGAATCCGAGCTTCTCTGTACTGTTAAAGTCTGACAGCACACGCCTGGATCTTATTATTATTATTATTATTATTATTATTATTATTATTATTATTATTATATATTATCAAGTCAGTTTCCTTTGGCACTGTTTCTGCATCCCAATTCACCTACTATCTGTCCTGAATAGTATCCAAGATTAGACTTTGTGTGTCCCAAATCGAAGTATGTTGAAACGAGGATCCCAAAGGTACCCGGGTGGTCTACTATTTCTGGTCGATTTTCGAAAGTGTGGATCCATGGACACTTTTTCAGCTAATATTACCCACAACCCCTTGAGGCGAGGAGGAGTTTTGTGACCATTTGCTTCTCCATTTGCTTCACCTGCCAACATGGCGGATGAGTGTAACGTTGATGATGCATCTTCAGTATTTAAGGGAAAGAAATTAAACGTTAAGCACTAACTAAAGTTTTCTATTGTCACGTATGGTTGAATGTTGTGTAATAAGAGTACCATGTTTATCTTGTATGCTCAGAAGAAGAGACTGAGTGGCTAATAAGATGGAGCATTGCAAATGACTCCCTTTTCAACTGGCAAAAGAAATGCTGCTCTCAAAGGATTTGAGTCAGTAGCAATCATATACTTATTTATATACTTTTATGCATTCGCTTCCATTACATGACGTGTTAGTGTGTCCCAGTACTTGCATATTCTTTTGCTACAAACTCAAAATATGTACTTTTTCTTCACAAAACTTTTAGTGCATAGTAAAAGTAGGCGAATTGGGACACAGTCTGTGTTTCTCTCTTATTCCAGCATGATTTTCAGTCACAGTGAAGGAGGTGTGGCCTCTCTACCTGTCGGTCACAGTGAAGGAGGTGTGGCCTCTCTACCTGTCGGTCAC
>CM074922.1:25945676-25968873 GCA_037576815.1 Pangasius larnaudii | reverse complement strand
TGACGCTGAACTCGGCCACGACCCATCACCATGGTTACGCACCACTGTATGTCTGTGTGAGCGTGTGTATGTGTGTGGGTGGTTAGAGGGGCTGTGATCATTAATCTGTGCAGAAAGTGAGAGCAGATCGGTATGTGTGTGTGTGTGTGTGTGTGTTATAGCATTGTGAATGAGCAGAAGAAGTGTACAGTGTGTGTAGATACCTTTTTTGATCCAGTCATGCAGCAATTTGGCTTTTACACACAATCACACACACACACACACACACACACACACAATACTACAGAAATAAAAATGTAATTTCTCCCTTAGCACTTTAGGTGTAGGTATTAGTGTTTAGTGTTAGTGTTACTCTGTAGTATTGTGGGGTGTGTGTGTGTGTGTGTGTGTTTCCAGTCACTCACCTTCTATGGCATGAAGGTGGGTGCAGGTGATGTATCCCACAATCCTCTGCTCCTGATGTGAGGTGCCCACCTGGACCTGTGGAGATAGAGGGAAGAAAATCTGTCTCAAACTGCACAGCACGACATTAAAGCCCCCCTGAGACATCTTGAGAGCATTTCCTTTCGAAACAGGAAGTCAGAGTGATGATGTGTTGAAGTGACTGATTTACACAACAGCCTACAGCTTCCGAGATGTACCATGACACCCCTGCAGTATCTAAACAAACCTGACCGTAGCTCAGTGACGTAGCTAAATGTAAAGAACAGTGAAGAGTTTAACGAGAGTCTTTTTACAGCTGTGGAGGATTTCTCACTTCACACTTCAACCACTTCGAGGTCCACTTCAACCAGGGCAATTTTCTAGAAAATGACATGCCTTGTGTTTGCGGAGTAACCATGTACATGTTTGAGCCGAGTTCGAGCGTCAGCGGTGCCCATGGTAACGGAGAGCCGCAGGATCGTCAGCGGGAGACATCTGACATGTCTGAGTGATATTACTGACTCTTACTGTTAGAGACGGTGTATAAAGACATATACTGATCAGCCATAACATTAACACCACTGACAGGTGAAGTGAATAACATTGATTATCTCATTACAATGGCACCAGTCAAGGGGTGGGATATATAAGGCAGCAAGTGAACAGTCAGTTCTCAATGTTGATGTGTTGAAAACAGGAAATATGAGCAAGCGTAAGGATCTGAGTGACTTTCGCAAGGGTCAGATTGTAATGGCTAGACGACTGGGTCGGAGCATCTCCAAAACAGCAGGTCTTGTGGGGGTGTTTCCGGTATGCAGTGGTTATTAACTACCAAAAGTGGTCCAAGGTCCCTGGTCTGTGGGATCGGACCAGACGGGCTAGCCTTCGCTCCCCACGCACATCGAAGGCTAGCCCGTCTGGTCCGATCCCACAGAATAGCTACTGTAGCACAGAGTGCTGAAAAAGTTAATGCTGCGTAGCCACAGACCGGTCAGAGTGCCCATGCTGACCCCTGGCCACCACTGAAAGCTCCTACAATGGGCATGTGAGCATCAGAACTGGACCATGGAGCAATGGAAGAAGGTGGCCTGGTCTGATGGATGCTGGTTGGTACGGACACATGAAAAGGAGGTTTCCATGAGCCTAGATGGATAATTATGAAAAATAAACAGGGTGTACTTTGCTAATGTTCAGCCACTACATGCACATTTAAAAATAGCATGTAACAACTCTCTCTCTCTCTCTTTCTCTCTCTCTTTCTCTCTCTCTCTCTCTCTCTACTTAACCATAGATGTGTATTCTAGTAGTGTCACAAACTGATTCATATTTGCTCACAAAAACAGGCTGGTAAGGTAACTACCAAGCTAGCTGTATTAGCTAGCTAGAATAATGCAAGTTTATAGTAGCTAACGCTACCCAGATCCCAAAGCTACATCTTTTGAACTTAATTTGAAGTACAATTACTTTCCATGTCAACAGATAACATTGTAATAATTTATTAAAGTGACAGCAAGACTAACATGGAAGCTACAGTTAGTAATGAATCTCATTATGACAACAAAGCACAAGTCAGTTTACATCTAGCTAATGTTCCAGCTAAATATGTTGGTCCATAAACACAATCTTAATATCTAATAGCTAACTAGGATGATGTCTTTTGATGAGGGAATGAAGGTGAAATGTATAATAAAATAGACATGAATAATTTCTCGGCTTCTAGCTAGCTAGCTACTTCTAAGCAACTCCGCTAGCTAGTTACTTCTAAGCAACTCAGCTAGTTAGCTACGTAGCCTTCATCCGTAACTTCTACAACTTAACTTCTAAACTTCACATGATGAACTTAAGGGTCTGAGGCAAAACTATCATCTATTTTACCCTCTATTAAAAACCCAAATGTTGGCCTGGACATTTTCGGACATTTTATCGTATAAGTTGGTACTTATTACCGTTCCCTATTACCTACGCCTATGGTGCTGAGGAAGACAGTTACATGGTGTCAGGATCTTTTTATCACTGCGATTTTATTTCATTTTTCTTCTAATTCTAGATAACAGTGTGTCATACAGAGTCAGAAAGCATATCAGACAATCCATCTGAGAAACCGAACAAATGTTGATGATTAGACGTGCAGTTGAGTCATGGTACCTGGCATGTTGTCACGTTTTCTTGTCAATTTTCTGTATTATGTCAAACATAAGTTTTTGAATGTGTCATTCTCTCTCTCTCTCTGTGTCTCTCTGTCTCTCTCTCTCTCTCTTTCTCTCTCTTTCTCTCGCTCTGTCTGCCTCTTACTGGTGATTTATGGGGAATTGGCTTAGTAAAGTCTGATGTCATTTGGATCGATGCAGGTTTTTGTTTTAATGCAGATTAAACGGCAGTGAAGAGACAGATCGTCTACTGTTTGGCAGACACACACACACACACACACACACACAGAGCCAAACACCCTCCCTGCTTCCTCTTCCTTTTCCTCCTGTCCTCAGCAATCAGAAGACCGTGATAGCTTTCTGCATCCAATAAAAAAAACTCAAAGGTGACTATGTGCTCATGCGCTTATGAGTAATTATGAAATAAACAAGTACGCCTGTTACTACGAAACCTTCTTACAAATGACACCTGAGTCAGCGTGCTCCGTGTATATTGTGTTTATTCATTTTTTTTGTTATGAGTTGAAAATGGAAAACAAGGAAACATCTTTTTTATGTCATTTTTGTTTTATTTATTTATCATAAAATTATTTTTTATAGGATAAAAGACTGACTCCTTTCTAATTGCTTCTACTTGATTCACCACACAAAGTCTATAAATCAAATATTCATGAATTTAAAAATATGACACACTTCAGAGTGAACTGAGATATATGAGTTATATATGAGATAATATTCTCTGGTTGAGATGTATAACTCCGGGACCTTACTCTGTTTTCAGGAATGATATGAATAAAACGGGATCAGCATGTGCAGAGGGAAATAATGAGTGATTAAAATATTCTTAAACTGCAGGACCTGGGAAATCCTGCTGAGGTTTTCAGCCGGCATGCCGTCGTCTTATATCGTCACACTCTTGCTATTTTTAAAAAGTAATCAGTGATCTGTATTAGCAATGCATCAGGCACTGAAGGCGATCTGTCATCTACCCAGTAATCACTGATACACATCCAGGTCGATCAAGATCGTTGATTAATTTCCAATAATTAGCGGAAATGATAAAAACAAGCAAAGGACAAATACAAGATAAATATATTGAATTTAAAGCCAACATCTCCTTTGCATATAATCTTTTTTCTTTGTTTTCATTTCGAACGCAACCTACACGGACTCAACTTGTACATACTACAGGTTTAACAGAAAATAACGCCCCCCTGGTAGAATCACACAAAAAAAAAATCCTATTAAAATCACAATCACTTTGTTTCTCAATGCAATTTGATTTGATTCAGTGTCGGTTCTGCAGCATTAACACTCGGACAGCCATTACGTAAAACAGAGCGTCACTATTCCCACTATTCTTATTCACTTTGATCAATCAGCGTAGATGTTACACTATATAACTACATACACCTGAAGTGTGGTGTGTGGTGAGTCTACAAAAAAAAAAAAAAAAACAGGAGGAGAAACTACATCAGAAATTTGTGAGTGTATTTTAAAATGACTCAAACACCCGCTTGTAGTGAGAAGAAACAGATTTGGCCTAAAGAAATATTCAATATGTACTGAATATTAAATTCCCGATGACGACTGTATGAAATGAATAAATGGGATGAGTGAGTCATGACCGCATGAGACATCCTGCTCAAAACGTACCAGTGACACAATACGCATAGAGCGAGTTTATCAACATCGGCGTTCACCAAATAGCGATGGACTGCTCTTCGCAGAATAATAGAGACAGCAGCGAATTATTTAATACTGCTTCTTTCCTTTTACTTTTGGAAGGACACACTGCTCTCTCACACACTGCACGCTAATACGATTACAGGTTTATACCAAATAGCAGGATTTCAGCAACTGCATTACAAATGTACAGTAAATCAGTCATTCAAACATTCGCCAGAGAAACAGTGCTACACTGACGGTTTATATTAATACGCTCATTCTAATACGTTATCGTTTCTATAGTAACAGCTCATTCACAGGGAATTGTACGGCGGACGCTCCGCATGAACGGATTCTTGAGCTTATTATTGATATAGTGAAGTTTTCTGTCAGGAGACATTTATTTTACATTTATGGAAGGAGTCTCCAGTGCTTTGTAGCAGTCAGAGGTAAGACTGTAACTTTAGGTTTTCTGGAATCTTCAGGACTGAAGAGCTTATGCTTCTTTGCGGCTTCTTGGTAACATGACAAGCGTTTTTTTCTTAGTAAGTCTGGAGTATTTGATTCCTTATTAAGGAGCCAGAATGCTTGGACGTAGCTACAGAGTGCAGCCGTATTGTAAGTACTAAGACAAGTGATTTAAATCGATCAATCTTTACAAAGGTTTCTTTTAACTCACATCATTTGGCCCCAAAGCAAAAAGCCTGGACGCTTAATTAATGCAGATGGATAAAATGCAAGCTGCACAGTTTATAAAGGTGGGGCTAGTAAATGTGCGTGCTCCTCGGTGGTGATTTGTAGATTTAATTCCATTATTGGATAGTGATGAACCATTGCCATAGTGCAGAGTGCAGCTTGTCTCGCTCTTGCTCTATTTGTGTGTGTGTGTGTGTGTGTGTGTGTTTGTCTGTCCTGCAGTGTGAAATGAATATTTCAGGTGCTTATGCATGCTTGGCTGGAAGTGTGTACCACCGCTGAGCTCAGAGACTTTAAGCATCAGCAAATGTAGGGGCAGAAACCAGAAAATACTGTAGTGTGTGTGTGTGTTAATCATTATAGCCACTGGAGCTCATGACCTAGAAACTTCCAGGTCCAGTCTGAGTAGCTATTCATCAGCAAAATTTCACAAATTAACAATCAAACAGTGTGGTGCTGCAAACTTCCAGGGCTAATCAGTTTCACCAAGAATACTTTGATTTTGTATCGTTGACCGTTTTGGCTGCTTTGGCCTCTAAAGGGACATTTCCTTTTGTTTGTTTTTTCATATTGTATAATGATCCTCAGGAAATGAATAGAATACACATTTAAGTAGAGACCATACCCAGTAACAGTATCGGGCCGATAGCAGCAAAAATGTTTGATATCAGATAAAACATGTCGGATATCGGCTCCTGTAACAAATGGCAGTGTGTTGGAAGACTGGAATTGGATTTGGAAAAGTAATTTATTTTTAGAATAATAATTGATTTTATTCTATTTATTTCCTATACTTTAAACTTTATTAAAGTAAATATTTATAATGTAAGTAGGTTTTGCTTAACAACTTTGGAAAAAATGTGAAATTAATTAAATTAGTGTCCTTGAAAATACACTGGGAATACAATTTGACAAACTTTAAAAATATAAATCAGTATTTATAACTAACTATAAGTATAAGTACAGTTAGAAACTAAAGCCTACAAAGTGAGCAACAAGGTTGGAGTGTGTATTAACGTGCAGTAAGTTTGTGTTAAAGTGCACTAAACACATGTTTGTACTTTAATGCATGGCCTAGAGGGGCGGCAATACTTTTATGCAGAGCAACAGATGGCCTACAGTCAGTAACTGAACACCTTCCAAGTGGCCTTATATGGTGGCCCTGATAACATGGAAACTCTGTGTGTACTCACACACACACACACACACACACACACACACACACACACACTCAAGAGGCAGAACAAGACACATAGTTCAAACACTAAGCGACATTTAGACAGGCACTCACACACCCACACACACTTGCACATAACAGACTCAGGCACCAAGTGGAGACAAATACAAAGTCGGACACACACGCATGTTCGCACACACACACACACACACACACACACACACACACACACACACACACACACACAGACACACACACACACGGGATTACTACATGGGTAAAACAGAACCAGAGACATGATGAATAATACTGAGTAATTGAGTCCACACACACACACACACACACACACACACACATCTAAGACAAAAACCTAAGTGAGACTTTGACACAGAACGACACTTACAGATCAAACACCATGTGACACTTGGCCATTCTCACACACCCACACACACGCTTACATAACAAGAACCTGGAGGAGACATTCATATATACTGAGGGATGTTCTCTCTCTCTCTCTCTCTCTCTCTCTCTCTCTCTCTCTCTTTCTCTCTCTGTGTCTATCTCACTTTCACACACACACACACACACACACACACACACACACACACACACACACAGACTGACTCTGGTCCCTCAGCCAGCTTTTAAATAATAATAAGAGGGATAAGTGTGTGCTCAGAAAGGCTTGAATTAGAGAGGTGCTGTGTCCTATGGGAAACAAGTTTAATTAATATTCTGCCTCTCTTCATCCTTTCCTCACTCCATCTCTCCTGCCTCCTCCCTTCTCTCATGTTTATCACGCCATCGGCCATATTCATTCATCACATCTTGACAAATTAAAGGAAAAACCAGCACGGCTAATACGGTGTCAGGCAACACAAACTGCCAGAACAGCTTCAGTGAAGTACCTCAGAGTCATGAGCATGAAAATACAGGGCTTTTAGGCTGTGTGTGTGTGTGTGTGTGTGTGTGTGTGTGTGTGTGTGTGTGTGTGTGAGTGTGTTGCAGCCTTAGGTTATCTCAACCCTAAGTACCTCAGCATGAAGAGAAGAATAACCACTACAATTCTGTTACATTTACAAACATATATCGTGATAATACATATTCAGTAAAAGTCTCAAACTGTGTTTATTAAATTAGTAGCAAATCAGCAAAGTCGTAATTTTTATCCATTTATAGTTACACTTAATGTTGTGGAACATCAGTGAAACAAGTTAGCTCCTGTTTTCACTTATAGCCGGCTATAAAGAGTCGTTCCCTCACCAGGCTCTCTTTTTTCTCTCTCAAAAAAAGCAGCTTGTCATGTTACTGAGAGACATCAAAGTGTAAACGCCTCCGTCCTGAAGATGCCGGAAAATTTAGCTACAAATCTCAACGTCTGACGGGTACCTAGCACTGACACTGGAGACTCCTTCCATGCATAGCAAATAAATGTCTCCTTACAGAAAACCTCACCAGATCATTGCGATGATTACACACAAGTTTGTTTTTTTTTAAATCCATACATCTGCCATACAAGTCCCTGTGAATGAGCTGTTGCTTTAAAAAGGAAAACACATTAGAACGAGCACATTAATATAAACCTGTGATTTGCAGCTGCACTACTGTCAGAGCTGCTGTTATGGAAATTGAATCAACACCTTCTGACCAATCAGAATCCAGAATTCAACAGCATTTGAATATCAACACTTCTGCACACCTACAAGTGCACCTTATAAAGTACAAAGACAAAATAGAAACCTGAAGCTTTCACAACCTTTATCAGTGTGTAGGTGTGTGTGTGTGTGTGTGTGTGTGTGTGTTGGGTGTGCTGTCAGCCACTGTCAGCCTCTGGCATGCTGTTGCTTAGCAAATGGCACTTACTGTCTAACAACTCTCTCTCTCTCTCTCTTTCTCTCTCTCGCACACACACACACACACACACACACACAGCATTTAGATGGCTTGTCTGGCAGGCACTGACAACGGAACTGGAGTTCAGCCAAGGACTCAGGTGATAAACATCAGCACTACCGCTCTTCTCTCTTTCTGTCTCTCTCTCTTTCTCTCTCTCTCTCTCTCTCTCTCTCTCTCTTTTTCTAACACACACACTCACTTACAACATGACCCCTACACCTCTCTCTCTCTCTCTCTCTAAAGAGCTAACCGTTCATGACCCATTAATATACTCTCCACATGAAGAATCCCTCTGTGGTGAAAAACTCAGCTCCACGCTGGCATGGCGCCAAGCTCATAATAATAGAAACCACCATCAATTCCAAAGATCAGAACAGAGGAGTCCATCTCCCTTTTGCGAATTACGGATGAGACACTTCAAAAAGACGCTCTGCTCTACAAAGCCATGATTATAAATTATTCAGCGTGTGTACTCACAGAGCACGCATCCAGAGTCAAGCCTGCCCAATGAAAAGGGAGTTGCTTGGTGTGTGTGATTATAAAAGTGTCCTAGGTAGGCAGCCTAATTTCTGTGCTCCTGAGATTAAGATAAAGTCGGTCTCATTCAGGAGGTACCATAAGGACAAACAAAGCTGTTCACATAATTCATCACTTTAGAGCTCCCCGAGAAATATGGCAGATCAGGCTGTTTCTCTGATGTGAGGAATTTTTACCTGCCCATCTCATTTTCTTCAGCTTTAATTAAAATAATTTTCACTAGGGAAGTTTCCTTTGGTTTTGTCTTACAAAACTGTTTACAAATTTGCCAATTTCCTCGTTCATATCTTTTGGATAAAAATTCTCTTTCAGCTCAGTCCAGCTTTCTTGAAAAATCCTCAAAAATATGTGACAAAAATGTACATGGAATTGTAGTATTTTTCCTGTCAAAAAGTCTTCATGGACAAAAAAATTTACCTAAAGAAATTTTGATCAAATATGAAAGTAGGTTTCTAATATATTACCGAGAGTTGCAATTTCTGTTTGCTAACATTTTAAAGTACTAAAAATGTTATACCTGAACGCCATATTTACATCATGTAGGAGAATCTGAGAGGGTTAGACAAACTTCAAGTCATTCAGACTTGAAAGCATCAAAAAGCATTGAATGAATGCTTGAAAGCTTTTCACTTACTGGGGGAAAAAAGGCACTTGTCTAACTAACATTGCATTAGCATATAGTTGTGTTCAGGTTAAACATTAGAACATTTCTTCCCAATTTCTTTAATAGAACTTAAGTGGGTATAATATCTAATTCATACTTCTATATAAACTGAAATTTAAACTAAAATTCCTATTTTAAGATTTTATTTCCTAGTACTCAGTTGAATCCGTTCTGTTGACCTGATCAGGGCTGCCAAAACCTCCCACAATTTCGACTCGTAATTACCGTTTTTTTTCCTGAACGAATGCACCTTTGGAAATTGCACTCTTTCTCACAAGACGTGAAAGCAGCAGAAGACCTGCCTATATTTGCATTTGTAGATTCTCCATCATTATATTTAACAAGGCAGTGTGTTTAACTTGATAGCTAGAATACGATAGTTAACTAGCTTGCTGTGAATTAGTATAGAAAACGTGTTTAAAAAGTCTAAAGAGGCTGAAAGTGAGGATATATTTTTAGTCAGAGGTGCTTCCAGCTGAAATATAACATACTCGGGGTTGCGTAAGAATCCAGTAACAGAAATATGAGGTCTTCACTAGCAGTTGTACCACCTTCAGGCAGTAACCCAAAACATCTTTACTTATATGTAAAATCAAACATCTATATCATTCCCAAGCTTTACTTTTAATTTTAAATAAAATTAGCTTATTTGTATTTTTAGTGCTTTACTGGTTTAATGAAGTAGGTCTACTTTCAGACAAATCTGATTGTTATATAAAAAATACACATATCCTTTCAATTGACCTCAAAATCCTTTGCTTCCCAAATCATCTCCAGAACTGAACATTTTTTAAACATAATATTTACTTTATTATTATACATCTATATCTACTAGTAAAATAAAACAACAACCGGTAAAATCTTTACCATTTTTAACTGTGTTCCACTAGAGGGTGCTGCAGCATCCTCAGCATCCTGATTATAAGTAACAATCTATGTTAGTCTAGTCACATGATGACAAAGCAATGCCCCCTGAGACAGGAACCTTCAAAGGTAGCTTGTCTTAGAAGAAAACCCTGCTGAAAAAACTGCTTAGACTAGCATAATTCACATTGCTTGCAAGCAAGGAATCAGCAAAGCAACGCTAGTTGCACCAGTAAGACCTGATTTAACAGCAAGATTTCACCTAAACTGTCAAACTAGGGAAAAACCAAAGCAAACCCAACATATACCAACATGGGATTCAAGCTGGTCTAAAGTGTTTTTTATGTTGCAGATGGTAACACACATGTTTTTAGACTAGTTGAGGCTATTTTTTAAAAAAATGATACCAGTTTAATTATAAAGCATTAAATCAATAACCTCTAAAAATAAAGAATGAAAAGAAAAACAAAAATCACTGTTCAATCCTAGGTGACAGAGTTTATCTCTGAGGCTTCTCTTTGTCACATGAATCCAATCATTTGTATAGGTTTGCATGATATTTAAATCAGAGAGCCAGGAAGTGGCTGCAAGAGCAGAGTGCAACTGCGATCAATGTGCACAGCAAACCAGGCTGACCACAGAAAGACAAAGACACCCCCGCTGAGACACTGCAAAGACCACCACAAAAGACTATGTCATCATGCAGTCAAGCCAAACCAAATCTTTGCAAGAGTTTGAAGCAGTAACCCCCTGATCAATTACAGAAATGTGCCTAATGATCCTTAAAAAGGGATTAAAAAAAAAATTTGGTCAGGTTAGTTAAAATTCACAATGGTGCAATTTTGGCAAATTTGAAACAAAATTAGGAACTTAAAATGAATACCTTTCTGTACAACAGAAAAAGGGAAAACTGCTTACTCGTGCTCCACTGTGTTTGACTTAATTACCAACACTTCAAGCTTTCGTAAAGAGCTCCCTTACCTTGGCAAAGAGAACACCCTTGGAAGCAAGTGCATCCTCTGAACGGCCATTGGGGTAACACTCATAATGTGCATCCAGGATGGGGTAGCGGCTGGCCAGGAGAAGGCCACTGTTTAAGAACTTGAATCTTGAGCAGCAACCCTTCCAACCGTAGCGTCCCACGTCACTTATGACATACGGGAAGTAGCGGTGTAGCTGCCAGCAAAGCCGTTCTGTTGCCCGTCTGTCAAACACTTCCTGCAGGCACAGGAAATCCAAATTGGCAGGAAAAAAGGCCGAGATCTCATGGTCGAAGCCATCATCCCCGTGCCGACGCTTGCGGCCAACAGGCCTTTTGAAGACAGAGGTACGGTGCTGTGACAATGTATTGTTGGATGGTATTCCCCCATCTGTGGCCCCATGGAAACGGGTCAAGGACTCACGGGAGGCAGTGCGACTGTGCAAGCTGCCTATATCTCCCTCACTGGGTCGATGATTTCGGACTTCAGCCTCAGAAGGCTCAGGGTCAGGCGATGTGATGCTGATTTGGACCCCAGATGGATGCAAGGGACATTCTTCTGTGTTTGTGACCACTGTGGTGGAGTGGACCGGACAATCACTGGATGCCTGCATATCTGTCGGTTGGTGGATTGGACAATCTGAAGATACTTCTTCCCCATTTGAGTGTAAGGGACATTCAGGAACACTTTGGGTGTTATGAACAGGGCAGTCTGAACTTGTTCCACCAGATGAATGCACAGGACACTCTGCGACAGGATCACTGTCACCGTCACTTATTGTTGCTGGTTCAGGACGCTGGTCTAGTGAGGATGTTCGTCGGAAGCCTTGCGTGGCCACGCTGCAGAAGGATGCAGCGCTAATTGAGGTGTTTGTAGGAGAATCAATGTAGATCTTGATCTGTGGTCGGCTCGCACCATTACGGATGCGCTTGCCCACCTCTCGTGCCCTCCGCTGCGTGTCTGCCAAGTTGTTGAAGCGAGCCAGTGAGTCTGGAAGAAGGCACACATTGGCACTGCCAAAGCAGAAACTGCGGCCTTGTGGGCGCCATTCACTAATTCCTACCCCAGATCCTGCAAGGGCACCATGCTCGGCCCGGTTTGTGTCTGGTTTGCGGTATGAGTAGACATATGGGTGGCGGGATGCCTGCAGAGGCGCCCAGACCAGGAATCCCAGCAGAGCAAAAGGTAGTGAGGCCAGAAGCAGTACTAGGTACAGTGGTGTAGAAATTAACATCCCTAGGGCCAGGAAAGAGCAGGGGTCCTGCGAGCGCCTTCGCTTTTCAAGTGACGTGGCCACACACGAGGCCAGGAGCCTGTCCAGCATCCAGTAACAGGGGAAAACCAGGGCCCAGGATAGGTTACTGAGAAAACTTAGAAAGGCACTTGGGTAGGGGGATGTGTGCAGAACCATTTTTATTTGGCAGTCTGGTTCAGAAACTCAACTCAGAAAAAGAAATAAAGACATAAACAAATAAACCTTAAAAAGGAACTAGAAATCTAACCCACACCCCTTATGAACAGAAAAAATTTCTACATGGTTCCGAAGTTATGGCCTGCTGATAAAAAAAAACAAGTCTCTCCAGGCTTGAGGCTTTAGATCCTCCGTTTTTCCCTCCCCAGTGAGGCTGCCTGGTGGAGGACCGAAATTCTACAATCTTTTAAAGAATCGGAACATCCTGACAACACAGTCGCTCCTGGGCTTGATAATATTCGACACGTCTCAGTTGCAGAAAGGGTTGTCAAATCACCAACGCCACCGCTGTCATCTTTTTCATTGTCATTATTGCCGAACCTGCAGGTAACCAAGAAGGAGAGGGGAGAGAAGGACTTAGATGAAAGCTGAGGAGAATGTGCAATCAGCAAAAAAAAAAAAAAATGGGAGCTGGAAATCACAATGAATCATGATGAATAATGAATAATATTAGCTCCTCTTGGAAAGCAGAGAATCAGAGAGATCAGGAACTTACACAAACTTATAACTAACATTATTCTTTCACTGATTTTCGTGTGTGTGTGTGTGTGTGTGTGTGTGTGTGTGTGCGTGAGTGCATGGGTGTATATTTAGGCGTATAACACGGGACTAAAAAACAGTGACTAACAAACAGAAAAGTCACACTGTACAAAACATTCCCGAAATCCCTTACGCTTTGCCATAATTATGCACTGCATCTACATCACTTTCAGGTTTTGTTTCTAATTTAATAAAAAGCTGTCCAGCAAATGTATCTTATTTATTTAGACCTTATGATTAAAAAAGACAAACCTAAGGGAATTTAAGAGAAACTCAGCACAGATGTAACTGTAAAATATGATAATTAAGGCACTCATTAGTGCAATCTTCTTCATGCCTACCTGCTTTGCAATCTGTGGAGTCCTAATTTCCTAAGCGAAAAAAAGGTAAATGGATATCTTTGCCCTTGTCTTGTTCTTATGTCTTCTTTCTGTGACATCACCTTTGTGTATTCTGATTAAGAATACAGCTACACCCTGGGGTTTATTGCCTTTTATTGTGTTGTTGACCTTCTTGACAGTTGTGACTATGACTCTGATGAGTACTAATAAAATCACTACTTGCACATACAGTTCTAGCATTCAAATAGCGCACATCTAGACAGGAAGAGACAGAAAACAATATACATTTCTGTGCAGTAAAAACAGTTTGCACAATGTTCTCTAATTTAATTGAAGAAGGAAATTACAATTTCTCAGATTCAGTCATGTCAGAGTCAACCCTTGTACGTGACCTTTGACCTTCTGTAAATATGAGACCACACATAATGAATAACCAGGCAGCTGTTGATAAAACCAGATAAAATCAACGTCAATCTGTCTTTACAGTACTGATGGATCAGAGATTAGTGTTCTCAGATTAGATGCTAAAAATCACTAAAGCTGCAGCCCATCAGTGTGTTCCTCAAGCTCTGTCACCCTGCTGTGCCCAATTCCACCCCTAATTTAACACAGCTGGCTTTCTTTTTTTTTTTTTTTGAGATGCTGAAAGCTTTCCCTTCATCCAAAATGGTAGTGTAAAATATCAGCCATTTAAAAAACGTGCCAGAATGAATTGAATTAATGCTTAATTTAATAAAGAAAATCTTGATAGTCAGTATTTTAAAGTGCTGTTAGTGATCATGATACATTCAAACAGTGACTAATCCCTCCATCCATCCATCTACCAGTGATTCAAGATCTATCCATTTATTCATTCATATGTCCATCTATCCATCCACAAGTGATCATCCATTCATTCATACATTCCACCGGTAAACCATCCTTCCATCCATCTATCTACCCCTCCACCCATCCAAACCTCCATCCTTTCACCAGTGATCATCCACTCATCCATACAGCTATCTATTCATCTATCTGTGCCCTTCATACCAATGAACAGTCGTCTATTGTCCAATTACCAATTATCTATCTATTTTCCATCCAGAACTGCCTGCATTCACCCATTAATCCATCCATCCATCCATCCATCCATCCATCCATCTAGCCACTGATCCATCCATCCAGCCACAAATACATCCATCCCTGCCATCTATACTTTCACCAGTATCAGTATTTGTTATCCATCCCTTCATTTATCAGTCCACAATTGATTCAAGAACTACAGTAACCATTTATCCATCCATCCATCCATCCATCCATCCATCCACCCACTAGTGATCCCTCCATCTCTGCCCTTTATACAGACGGAGGGATAAAAGCAAGACAAACAGGGATAGAAAACTACTCCCACAGCAATTAGGAAAAAATAACACTATCCCACTGAAACACACACACACACACACACACACACACACACACACACACACACACACAGAAGAGCATTACCCATCATGGCTGTCTCCCTGCTCTGGATCTCTGTGTGTGAACGTGTGAGTGTGAGCATGTGCACGTGCGTGTGTGCGCATGAGTGAATGTGTGTGTGTGTGTGTGTGTGTGTGTGTGTGTGTGTGTGTGTGTGTGAGTGACGCTCATTTTGTGCAGAGGCTGATTTTGTTCGATCACACATGCCTGGCCGAGCAACACAGGAACAGGAAGATAAGAAAGCAACACACACACGAAGAGGCTCTGCAGCTGTACGGACAGCCCGCACACACGCGCGCACACACACACACACACACACACACACACACACACACACACATATATGCACACAGCACACACATGTGCACACAAGGGAAAAGGGGGTGAAGATGAGCATGATGAAAACCAGCAACAAGGTCGTGCACCGGCAGTCTTTCACTCTCTCTCTCTCTCTGTCGCTCTTTACTTCCTGTGAAAGCCGACTGTTGACGTCCTATAAACACAGGTGTTTTGTGCGCATATCATTTTCAATATGGTTTTGGTTTTCATTGTGGTTTATACTTTGGTGTTTATTGGCAGACGCTGACTGCTGTCATTAATACACACACACACACACACACACACACACACACACACATCGGCATTTGGCAGACGTCCTTATCCAAAGCAACTTCCATTTATTTGTACATATTTATCTTTATATTTATTTTTATACGGTTGTGCAGCTGAGGGTTAAGGGCCTTGCTCAAGGGATTTTGAACGTCCGATCAGTAGTCCAACGTCTCAACCACTGAGATACCAGTACCACAAGAACACACCAAACACACACTGTGTAACTCTGCAGTCATAAAACTTGTGTAATATCCTGTAACAGGTAATGAATAAACCATTCAGAATCACACTGTTATAGGAAAATAATCAATGTCAGGGTGGTGTAATGAGTCAGAGTTACTGTTACCACCCTGAAGGTGATTATTTTCCTATATCAGCATGTCTCATTGGCAGTTTTCCAATGATTACAATATTTATTTCATAAAGAATGGCATGTACATTTTATCCTTTTATAGTTACATTTAATGTTGTGGAATATCTTTGAAACAAGTTAGGTCCTGTTCTAACTTACAGCAACTATGAGGAACAGTCGTTCCTTCATCAGCCTCTCCTGAAGTTACAAAAAAAAAGCGCAGCTTGTCACGTTACCAAGAAACCGCAAAGTGTAAACTCCTCTGTCCTGAAGATGTCAGAAAACTAAAAGCTTACAGCTTTACCTCTGACCAATAAACGTAATGGGACAGGATGTTAAGCTGGTTGACACCTACAAATGTCCTGGTGGCCACTTCCTTTCTATCTATCTATCTATCTATCTATCTATCTATCTATCTATCTATCTATCTATCTATCTAATTTGATAGATAGATCAAAGGTCATGACTAAAGGTCATGAATTGTCTATGTCTGTTTTTTCCAAACATTTTATTACATTTTACCCACATTTGTTGATTAAATAAGGACTGAAGCACATTGAACACACTCATTTGTGTCTCTGCAGTTGATGTTTTTTTTTTTTCAAATAAATTATGACCATAATGTATAAACACACTTATCCTGGCATGAGCAGACGGATCAAAACCAGACGCCTTGACTAGCCCATTACATGGCGCCTATTTAGGATGCCTAATGAGTGCGACACATTTGTAGATGGATTATAACTGTCAGATCCTTGATAATCCCCGATTTAGCTATTAGGCTTTAATACTCCATCAATCTGGCAACCGAGTCCGGTGTTGAGCTCCACTCTGAGAGAAACATTTGATTAAAAAAAAAAAAAATGGGTTATAGAATGTCTGTTTGTTTGTTGTGTGGTAACATGGTTGATCTGGAAGATTGGCTTTGCTCGGTCTAAGATGGGTATTTTCTTTCTTTCATTTTTTTTTTATTAAGCCATAAAAGCCCTTTTGAGACTGCTGTCTCGATTTTAGAGCCGCTGCATATCAGCAAGATCACAGTAAATAAGGAAATAAGGAAATAATACTGATACAAATAATATGAAATGACTTCTTCGTGACCAGTGTTTATAAAACTGCTGCACATATTTCATCCCACACTGTGTTTCTCTCTATGAGATTATATATATATATATATGTATGTATATATATATCAAGCTTGAAATTAATCTATACATATCTCATCTTCTCATAAATCTCATAATGTTAGAGATATAAAATATTATATATGAAAATATTTAGTGTTTAATGATTTAATGTTTCTGGTTAAGGAGACAGATGTACTAAATTACTTTCGGGTGTAATTAGGTGTAATTAATCAGGCAGCATTCTGTGCAAAAACCTTGTACAGTTTCATTAAAAAAAAGTTTCCTTGCACATGAAGCTGATTCTGTACACAGACTTCCTTTCATCGAATCCGATTAATAACCAAATGTGCTGCATTAATGACCTCCAATGACACGTCTTTATTTTTAAAGGACTTAATTTTTCACACTATTTTATTACCAAACTTGCTCTTTAGTTTAGTTTTTTAATGGCTCAGTGGTTGATTAATTTCCACTTCCCATTGCTATTAAAAGCACAAATTTGCACCTCACGAGGAGTACAAGCAGGAGTTGTGTGACTAACTACAGCCTTTTTAAATGAAACTTTCATTTCAGATGTCACGCGAGCGCATTTTGCAGCCGCATCAAGTCACGTTCTGCATTGTGCCTCCTCACATATGTCCACCGGACCCTTTGAGTTTACTTGCAGCCGGTCTTTTAAGGCATCTTGTACCTGGATTACACTAGAGTTTATAGTTGTTTTTGTAGAAAATAGGTTTTCAGTCGGCTGCAATGAATTTCACTGCATTAACAATTTTGCACAGCACGTTCAATCCCCTTTTTAATCAGAAGAAAGCGTTAACATTAGCGACAGATCTTTAGAAGCAGACGCTGCGAACATGAAATCTGTCCAAGTTGCTAATTGCACCCACCGACTGTATGTGTGTTTCCCATCATTATTGTATAGAGGTCATGGAGTGTATGTGTGTCATGACTGGAGGGGTTACAGCTGGCTAAAATGTCTCACATACACACACACACACACACACACACACACACACACACACACACACACACACCATCTACACCTGGCTGTTGCATGAGGGTCAAAATATTAACATAACAGAATAAAAGCAAGCGTGTGTGAAAAGGTCCATTCATTTTGTTTGTTGTTTTTTTTTTGTTTATTATTTTACCCTATTTTTTACCTACTTTTGTAAAATCTAGTCATTGCTAATTCCCAAATCGCAAACTAGCTCTCACTTGTGTGACTAATTTGGGGTGTAACTAGGGGAGAAAACCTCAGACTTCCACACGATATGATACAATTTTGCTAAGGCAACGGTTCAATATTTGACGACACTATTTGACACTGAATCTCCTACGCTGCAAATAGGTTTTAGACTTTTGAGGCAACGATTCGACTTTTGACGTTACCACTGAATTTGACAAAATATGATAAGATATGATTCAATTTCGATTCCTAAGCTGACAATATGATATATGATGAGACCACTGAATATGAAAAGATATGATATAATATGATATGAAATGATTTCGATTCTTAAATCAACCGTTTTTGGTATTTGGCGATACCGATACCGCTGAATCTTCTACGGTACCATGCGATACAATTTCGATTCATACTGCAACGGTTCAATATTTGGCGATACCACTTAATGTGCTACAATATGATACAATATAATACAATTTCAATTCTTAAGACAATTATTCGATATTTGACGATACCCCTGAATCTGATATGATACGATAGGATTTCGTTTCTACCACTGCATCTAGATATGATATAGTATGATATGATATGATATAGTATGATATGATATGATATAGTATGATATGATATGATATGATATAGTATGATATGATATGATATAGTATGGTATGATATGATATAGTATGATATGATATGATATAGTATGATATGATATGATATGATATAGTATGATATGACATAGTATGATATGATATAGTATGATATGATATGATATAGTATGATATGATATAGTATGATATGATATGATATGATATGATATGATATGATATGATATGATATGATATGATATGATATGATATAGTATGATATGATATAGTATGATATGATATGATATAGTATGATATGATATGATATGATATGATAGACAATTTCGATTCTTAAGGCAAATATTTGATATTTGGTGATACCACTGAATCTGAAAAGTTATGATATGATACGATTAGTATCCCCTGATGGATACGTGACCAACTTTGTTCAGAATCTGGGGGAGGACAGCTGTTAATTCAGAATGATGAATATGTAGAGAAGGACTATTTTAAGTATCAGAGTTATGGGCAAATCATCTTGCTAGCCTATTCACACATCAGTTTACAAGTATGATTTTTTTTTTCACATGCCCGTTGTTTGTCCTTTTTCGAAAATAATATTATTGAGTTATTATTGTTGCCTCGATTCATTTCATTCATTTTGTTGACATTTAAATCGATGCATTGATTCAAATCGTCTGCTCGTCACACCCTTCTTATTAACTAGCCGATTTGCTCTTTGCTCTTTAGTAAATTGGAGAAGCTGCACATTAAGGAATGTTCATGGATTTTGGCTTTTTTTTCCATTCAGTGTGCATTAAAAAAACAGGTAGAACAGAAGAAGAACGGGGTGTAATTCTGGTTCCCCCTCAGTCTTTATACATGAGGATTGTCTCAGTACAGGAAGTATCCGCACGTATCTCTTCTCTCTCTCACTCCTTTATGAGTGTGTTGGTGTAAGGACAGAGCCGGATGTGCTTGCTGAAAATGTAATGTGATTAGCGGATATGAATAACTGCGTAACTATTAGCACAATGCAATTAGCAGTGTAACTCAATCAGAGCTGCTGCCTCCCTGTAGAAGAGTCATCAGTCACCCAAGTGTGTGAGCCGCTTCCACTGGGAAGACATGTGTGCATGTGAGTGTGTGTATATACATTTGTGTGTGTGTGTGTGTGTGTGTCTTACTCTGATTGGGAGACCACAAGGAGGCTCAAAAACACAACAGGAGGGAGAACATAATCCAGAGCAAATATAAGCGATCCTAACCATAACCCTTGACCCCTAACCCTTCTCTGACACGCCCCTTTATACGTCGTGTAAATTTATTGTTCTGCGTTTTAAACTCAGACTTCCTGGAGTGTCTTTATTACTGAAGAAAATGTGCAAAACCTCTTTTCCCACACGATATAACACAATCTTTACCAACATGTCAATTCGGACAGGATATATTTCAGCTTTTTTTTTTTTTTTTTTTTTTTTACAGCTTAAGCCCTATTGGGATTGGCTTAGTTTTACACTGGAAGTAGGATTTATTATGGAATTATTACAGGAGTAGCTCTAGGATTTCAGTCCCGCCCAAATCCGTCATGTCAATAACTGTTTACAGACTGAGAGTCTGGAAATATTACCTTCTATAAAATGAGCAAAAGAAATAACTCCAGGTAACACATGTCCCGTCTGAATTGACATGCTGCTAAGGATGTGGTGGTCATGTGACCTATTAACGATCAAATCCAACAAGAAGTGCATATAATAAAAGTCAGAACCTGTGTTTCGAAGCGCATGCGTACATGGTGAAGATGTCCATCTCTGTAATTTATACAGATATTGCTTATCCCATGTGCATCAATGGGAATTTCTCCAGCAGTCTTCCCTGCACCAATGCTTAACAGAGATATGTCGGGAAATCGCACATCCTTGATTATACATACTTTATTTTACTGACATCCCAGAGATTCTTTGGTATAATTAGGCTACCTCAGTGAACAGGGATTAAACAAACATCCAAGTAGTTCCTCAAGCTTTAAAATGTCTGCTCTGTGGTGTAAAGCACTTCATTTGGGACACAGCCAAAGCGCAGAGAAAATCCTCTACCTGTATGATGAACAGCAGTGGAGGATTATGATGGTGACTCTGAATTACCCATCATGCTCTCAGGCCGTGGCCCAAATGGCCGTTCTCCATGACTGTGCTCTAAATACACTCAAATCTAGATCATGGCAGATCAATACATGCACACACAAACACACACACACACACACACACACGCACACACACAGACACGCGCTACTTTCTCTTCCTCTGACAGTGACAGTTCACGCTGGTCTCATTCAACCCAGACATCTGTTCTGAAATCTACTGAGATTTGTTTGTGTGTGTGTGTGTGTGTGTGTGTGTGTGTGTGTGTGTGTGTGTGGTCTCATAAACAATTTTAATAGAATAAAGGGAAAAAAACACCAGGTTATACTTATTTCATGACCAAAAAGAGTAGTTTATGATTTCATAGTTTTAACTACTGAAGTGTACTGAATATTGAAGTTTATAAACTACTGAAGTGTACTGAGAACTGAAGTGTATGGAGTGTTGAAGTGTCCTGAATACTGAACTGTACTAAATACTCAAGTGCATGGAATACTGAACTGTACTGAATACTGCAATTGACTGAGTTTACTAAATACTAAAGTGTACAGAGTACTGAAGTTTTCTAAATACTCAATTGTGCTGAATACTGAAGAGACCGAATACTGAACTGTACAGAGTACTGAAGTGTACTGAATACTGAAGTTTGCAGAACACTGATTTGTATGGAATACTAAAGGATACTGAGTACTGAAGTGTACTGAAATACTGACACTACATACTGAAAAAACAAAGATGTTTTTTTTTTTTTTTTTTTGCATTTTCTTTAAAACCGTTAAATGTAAATCAACTTTGTCCTGAACAGGATTTGTAGTTTATGGGTGATTTTTCAGCGTACACACACAAGTATGAAGAACATCAGAATTACCCTTTACATTTACACACAACTTCATGAAAGGAATGATAAAGGAGTTGAAAACTGCTTTGCATCATCATAGCTTCACTGACAAAAATGAAACTTCACTAACAGTCGAGTTACATCTTAAAATCCACAGAGCCGGATCTTATTGTTTGCTGCTCTTTATGTCTATTCTTTTATCTACTTCATCACAGTAGAGGAGCTGAACCACTTATTACACACACACACACACACACACACACACACACACACATGCACACAATACCTTAAATTCATAAAGAAAATGTAATACATTAGTCACTTTGGATAATTAAAGTAAATTACCACAGTAATTTAACAGATGCACCGCCCCCTCCACACACACACACACACACACACACACACACACACACACACACACACACACACACACACATATGCGTGCGTTCACCCTGGAAGCTTGGCCCATTTTTCTCGTCACATATAAATATAGATCTGCTTTTATCTTTGCTTTGCTCCACATTTCTGAAGTTGGAGGCTTCTGATGTGTTTATATTTGGAAATCCAAGGCTACATGTGAGCAAACTGAACTATATGATATAATAAAGTGTACAGCAGTATGGAATAGTGAAGTGTACGGAATAGTGAAGTGTACAGAACAGTGGAGTGTAGGGAATACTGGAGTGTACAGAATAGTGAAGTGTACGGAATACTGGAGTGTATGGATTAGTGAAGTGTATGGAATACTGGAGTGTATGGATTAGTGAAGTGTATGGAATACTGGAGTGTATGGATTAGTGAAGTGTACGGAATACTGGAGTGTATGGATTAGTGAAGTGTACGGAATACTGGAGTGTATGGATTAGTGAAGTGTATGGAATACTGGAGTGTATGGATTAGTGAAGTGTATGGAATACTGGAATGTAAAGAATAGTGGAGTGTACAGAAGAGTGAAGTGTATGGAATAGTGAAGTGTACAGAATAGTGGAGTGTAGGGAATACTGGAGTGTATGGATTAGTGAAGTGTATGGAATACTGGAATGTAAAGAATAGTGGAGTGTACAGAAGAGTGAAGTGTATGGAATAGTGAAGTGTACAGAATAGTGGAGTGTAGGGAATACTGGAGTGTGCAGAATAGTGAAGCGTATGGAATACTGGAGTGTAGGGATGAGTGAAGTGTATGGAATACTGGAGTGTACAGAAGAGTGAAGTGTATGGAATACTGAAGTGTACGGAATACTGGAGTGTACAGAGGAGTGAAGTGTATGGAATACTGAAGCGTATGGCATACTGGACTGTACAGAAAAGTGAAGTGTATGGAATACTGGACTGTACAGAAGAGTGAAGTGTATGGAATACTGAGGTGTATGGAATACTGAAGCGTATGGAATACTGGACTGTACAGAAGAGTGAAGTGTATGGAATACTGAGGTGTATGGAATACTGAAGCGTATGGAATACTGGACTGTACAGAAGAGTGAAG
>CM074922.1:25910782-25943282 GCA_037576815.1 Pangasius larnaudii | reverse complement strand
AATAAATATATATATATATGTATGGATCCTTATTTTGAAGTTTCCACCATAACAATCTTGTGAGTGATGAACATTGTGAGTGATGTACATCACAGTATAATCGTATAACCTGCTAACATTTCCATATTTAGGTTTATAAAACACACTTATTGTGCTTGTGTTCATATTTCTGATTTTATCTGCAACAAGATAATATGCTTTCAAAGCTATTACCAGAGATCTTAAGATCTTTTTTTTTTTAACCTCACAGTATAATCGTATAACCTGCTAACATTTCCACAACGAAAAATGTTGCAGCAGTGTCATGGAAACGTTCGTAACCCTTTTGCTTTATTAACTTCATTAAAAAGTGAGAGGGTGATTGTTTAAAGCTGCTACAACGTAAGCGACGCTCCACAACATTAAACATAACCATAAATGGATAAAGAGTATGCCGTTCTTTAATAAGCAAAAAAAAGAAAAATGTCATCGTTAGCAAATTGCTGAGGAATAAAACACTTCAGGACGTGCTGTTATAGGAAAAGAATCAATTTTACGGAGGTGACAGTAACTCCGCTTCGTCACACCACACGCTGTTGATTATTTTTCCTATCACATTATAACATGGAGTTTTTTTTATTCATTACATAATGATCTCATACAGCCTTAGAAACACTTGCACAGAAGTGTTTACCAGTGTAAGTGAAATGCTAATCTCATAGCTAGCAGTCATATTTGTGTTTGTGTTTCTGTTAATGTACTTGGCAGAAAGTTGTACAATTAACTGGCTCAACTAACATGACCACATGATCACAGCTTGTAGACACAACTTGTTAGCCACTGAGGCTAAATTTGTAGCTAGCCTCAACTAGCTAGCAATGTTATTTTGCTAAACTAGCGACTTACTCTATATTGAACAAATAAATCTCGCATGCAAAGCGTGATGAAAATGTTTACATGGTGACACTGAAGCGTGTCGCGATCAAGATGACTGGAGATATTCTCATTTTAGCTAAAATAACATCCAGGAGATTGTGACAGGCACAAAGACCTTCATAATGTGCGTCTGCTGAGAAACCGAATTAACACAGCTATTCACAGGAGCCTGAGAGTCTCTCATAATTCTATTGTTGCTGAAATATACCTGAACACACGCACACACACACACACACACACACACACACACACTCACACACACACACACAGAGATCAAGATAAAAGGCTTTTCCTAAAAATAGCCCCCAAACGTCAGAGCTGAAATCCAGCCTGCTGTTGTGTATGATTATAACTGACATAATCAGAATTCCCTTTCAGAACAGTGTGTGTGTGTGTGTGTGTGTGTGCGCGCGTGTGTGTGTGTGCGTTTCCTTCACAGTGAGTGTGTGAAAAGTTCCTGTTTAGAAAGGTTGAGATGGATAGACAGAGAGAACAACAGAAAAACGACTCTGAAATCTAATGGATGCTTCTGAACCAGAGAGAAAGTGATGGATGGATGGAGAACCAAAGAGAGATAGATAGATAGATAGATAGATAGATAGATAGATAGATAGATAGATAGAATCAATCAATACATTGTTCAACTCTACATGTACAATCTACCCAATTGCAGAGTTAGTTTTTTTTTGCTAGAGTTAGTTTTTACTTGCTGAGTAACCTTTGCTTGCTGGGTTAGTTTTGCTAGCTAGATTAGCTTGTGCTTGATAGATTATCTTTTGTTCCCTAGGTTAGCATTTGCTTGCTAGAGTAGCTTTTGCTCATTGAATTAGCTTTTAATGGTTAGCTTACACTTGCTGGTTTGCTCAAATAAAAAGCCAATTTCATAAGAGCTGTGTGGGAGGGCTGATCGGCATCAGCCTTGTGATTGGTCAGCTCGAGCCTGTTGTAAACTTTATACAAGATTAGCCCCGCCCACTTTACATCAAAAGGGGAGAAAGTGTGGTGAAACTAATGTAGGCATTGGCAGATTTTTCATCTCAGGGCTTTTTGGTTGTCCCTCTGGAGGAACAAAGCACTTAAAGGTTTTTGTCCGTCAGAAAGAGGTGCTCTTTTAGGAGGCTAAGAGCCTGTAATTATCCAATAGGATTTTACAGAATCCTTAAATAATAATTTTTTTCGAAGTGTAATAAGTACCAAGGCAGTTTAGCTAAATGTGGAGTTTGGAGTTTGGACCTCATATTTTCCCTGTTAATACACACACTCTTAGAAAAAAAATGGTTCTTCAAGGGTTCTTCAAGGGTTCTTTAAGGGTTCAGTGGATAATGTAGGGTTTTTAGCTTTCAAAAAAAAGGTTCTCCTTAGAACCCTGTCTGATACTGAATCACTTAAGGACTGTAAAATGTTTAAGACTGCAGATTGTGACCATCACATACTATATTTAGGTTTATAAAACACACTTATTGTGCTTGTGTTCATATTTCTGCAATTTTGCATATTTTATCTGCAACAAGATAATATGCTTTCAAAGCTATTACCAGAGATCTTAAGATCTTTTTTTTTAACCTAATCCCACACGTCTCCTCATTCCCTACAGCGGTGCTGTACACGCCTACACTCAAAATGTATGAAATAATGACTGTTACACTCCAGGTAGTGCACTGGATATCAAAAACTGAGCCATTTGGGATTGAGCCTCTGATTCTGATTCTTTTATCCACAGTTTAGTCATGGCTGAAAGTGTGAAGTGTTCAGCCTCGGCTGCTGAGAGTGTAATATCACACCCGACAGCCGAGAAAAAACGAAACAACACTCCATATTATCCTCCAGTTTTTCAGAGTATTATAAACAGTTGATAGTAAATCCTTCTTTAGTCATTAGGAACGATAACAAACACACAAAGACACACTTTCAGAAAGTAGACATGTTGGGTTTGAAAGGTGTGGAAAATGAAATACCTCAATGTCACTGCTAGGCTGCAAGCCACGAGCAAACGAAAGTCTCCAGATAACAGTAGTGTTGATTCAGTGCAATCTGATTTGATTCAATTCCGTTTTATTTGTACAGCGCCTGTAACAATAGACATCATCACAAAGCAGCTTTACAGCGAGATCCAGAGCGATAATAAGAGCCAGAGACGAAAACGACGATTAAAAACTCCCAGAGTTTTACAGAATAAGAATGAAACTTTGAGAGGAACCGGACTCAAAAGAGAACCCGTCTACTTCTGAAATTTTTTTACGGTCAATATTTAGTGCAGTGAAAAGACAAAAAAAAAAAAAGATGTGCTCAAAATAGCATCTAGGCAACAAGACAAAAATATCATATCATGATACTTAAAGACATTTCTGTGATACATGATATGTATCACATGTAGGACTGCTAAAGTATCACATTTTTTGAAAACTATGAAAAATGTATTAAAGTTTTTTTATTATATTTTTTTATTTAATGGCTAGAAAAATACATTTTACAATTTTAAAGATTCAGTACACACTTTTTGCTTCCATTCTGAGTTTGTAAACGTTATGTTAGAAAAGGATATCGCAATATATGCGATATTTCAGAAAAGCATATTGTGCCATCGTTTATCATGATACTGATATTATATCATCATATCAGTCAGCCCTAGTTGGAAACATACAAAAGGTTAATTTCTGCAAATTCTATCATTGGAAGGACGGAGAGATAAATCTGACATTTCCCGTCTCAAAGAGATGATGTGTAGCAGAATGCTGGGGTTACACTACATGACATTTACACACACACACACACACACACACACACGCACACACACACACACACACACTGATGAAGTGTATTAATCTCGCAAAGCTCTTCTGAATGCTAAATTTAAAAAAAATAATAATAATTCGCTTCAGTCTCACACTGAAAATGATTCAAATCTTGGCCCTTTCCAGTAAATCAGGTCATTTGACTCAGCTCACTAATGAGTCGACTCTTTCAGCTCCCAAATGACTCACTGTCATTTTTTTCCCCCTAAACAGGACAATATTTTGCCCACTGATTGTCCTTCTTTCCCTAACTAGTTAATGTTATGATTCCTGCTCTGTCTGCTCTTCATTATGAAGATTTATTGTCTTTTATTCTGATAACTGATCTCCGCTTTAACATGCAGATCTTCCCCATCACGCTGCCTCATACACACAGCCAAGAGTCACACGAATCAGCAGAATCACAATTCACATTCAACCAACAGCTCAGATGATAAAAAGCAGACTCCACTGAGGCATTCTGGTTTTATTACCGAGACATCTACAAAGAACTAAATAACAACAACAACAACAACAACAACAACAAAAGGCTCATATATGCGAGTCATTGTTCAGCGTTCACTTAAAAGAGTCGAATCAAGGACTCAACTCATTTGCAAACCACATGTAAATACTTAGAACCTTCTGAATACATCAATTAACATTCCCAGTTTGTGAGTTCGATCATTCTTGCACTGCTTGACCAAAACAAGCGGTCCGAGATCATCTCGGTGAGGTGGTCTCAGCTCGGTTCCAGCTGAACTCTAGCACGGTTCAAATGCAGTGATAAAGTGATTCAATCCTGAATCCATCCAAACAGAGGAAGTGAACCAACCCGGATGTGTGTTTTGTGCTGCAAATGATCATTTTCTGCACATTCGAGCTGCTAAACTGAGCCAGAGCCACAGAGCTAAGTGCTGCAGAAATGCCATGTGTTCTGAAGGTTTGGACTGACCAACAAAAACAGTAAATAAACAGTGGATGTGATACACAAACTGGTTTAAAATAGTAAGAGTAATCATTATAATTATCCAGTATTATATAGCGGCAACGTGGTCTCAATGCGCAGGTGATTTTTATCGTTTCTACGCACATCTGGCAAAAATCTGTTTACTTTTTTTTCATTATATTCTGATGAATGAATGAAAGAGTTTTGCACATGCGATTTCAGCCCTACTCTCTCCTCAGCCTACGTTTTGTTTCTTTTTGGTTCATTTAATTATTTACAGTGATAAAACAAAACAAAAAACAGCAAACAAACCAAAAGCATTCGTTTCACTCTGATTCAAACTCAGAAAGCGGACTAAAAGGTGTGAAAGCACTGTTAAACTCATTTTTCACACTTGCATCATTTTGCAGTCTGAGGACTATGTGATCCTTGAGTTCGGCGTGGTTGGTGAAGTGTGAACGCTGCGTGGGAGCCAGGGCGTGGTCTAGAGATCTGAGTCCTGGTCCTCTTGGAAGCAGTGGACTGGGGTTCACTTCAACCGAACCACGGCACGGGTGTGGAGGCTAACTGAGCTAGAGGCCACACAGTAACGAGTAATGCGATTGGTTCAACTTGTCACATTACTTCCTGTTTCTACTTTAGTGAAACCAGGGAAATAGATATTATGGCTATGGCGCCCTGCCTTGCCTGCGATCAAACCTGTGATTATGAGCCCCGACCACCAAGGAGCCCAGAATCAGTTGTGAGTGAGGACTCGAGAATTCAGACCAAGTGTGAAGATGTCCTTAGATCCTTAATGAACAAACCAGGAAGGAGGAAAACCTCTCCGAGACGACATGAAGAAGAGACTCAAAAGGGAACTCGTGCTCTTCTGGGGAACACCAGCTAGTGGGATTATAAATCATTACAGTATACAAGTGTAGAAGAGTAAAGACACACAGCACTGAGTGTACTGAGTCCTGGGATGAGACAACATGTCGATTGCTAAAGAAAAAAAGAAGCTGCTGCACTTCCTCTCAGTGGGATTATTAGCCTAAACAGTGGGGACGGTCTAGAGACTTACAGTACACTATTAACATGTGTGTGTGTGTGTGTGTGTGTGTGTGTTTGTGAGGGAGAGAGAGAAGGAGATCAATATTTCAGTCTGATCGTGAGTAATATTCAGCACTGCCTGGTGTTTTTAGGTCATCCCCATCAGCGTGCATGTGTTAGCCTATTTTGCATCACATATATGCATGTGTGTGTGTGTGTGTGTGTGTGTGTGTGTGTGTGTATGTGTGTGTGTTTGTGTGAATGTAAAAAAGGAAAGAGGATTGCTGACGCAGGCAGAACCACACCTCATCTGTTGTAGTTCAACTGGAGCGTACATCATGCTGAATATAAAGATATACAGCGTTTAGGTCGCATAATAAATAAGCATAACGGCAAACACCTGGGAAACGTGCCAAGGCAAATGTCTTTCACAATACACTCATCTGTGAAATCACAAAGCGGGTTTGATATCAAATGAAAGGTCTCAGTGGCTAACGAACAGATGTTCCATATAATATAATATAATATAATATAATATAATATAATGTAATATAATATAATACAATATAATACAATATAATATAATACAATATAATATAAGTAAGATAAAAAAACATGACAGGGTGTACTGTGGAAAATAATGAATGAATTTTTAATTTATTAATGAATGATCCGTTTACTTTTTATCCATTTTTATGTGGAACAACCATAAAACGTTAGTTCCTCTTCTCACTCACGTTATAGCAGCTATAAACAGTCGTTCCCGCACCAAACAGACGCAGCTTGTCACGTTACCGAGACAGAAAGCTTCACGTTACCCCTTAACCTCTTATTGTTATAAAGCGCTAACACTAGAGACTCCTTCCGTAAATGTGACACAAACAGAAAACCTCACCATATCAACGATTATATGTTTTTCATTGTTACAACATTTTATCTGTTTATTATTAGAGTTAGATTATGTACAAGTCCCCGTGAATGAGCTGTTACTATAGAAACCATAACATCTGACCAATCAGATATAAGAAATCAACAACGGCTGTGGTATAACACAGAACAGTAACTTGTACGTTTAAAGTACCTTTTGCAATAAGTATGTGCAAAAATAAACACGCCTCCTACATGCGTCCTGTATGTACATTCTCAGAAAAAAGGTACTTCACTGTACCTTTCCTTATTGCTGACGTGGTTCCATCGATCGTACCCCATTAGTCTGTGACTTTTGCCTTTAAATCTTAACTGTGAAAGCAAATTATGGTCCACTTATGTACCTTAAATCAGTTTTAAAGGAAGAGATAAACAGATAAGAAACATAAATACTAAAGTTACAGAAGATGGATGCTCGAGAGTACCACCCCAGTGACGAAAACTGTAGACATTAAATCTGGCCTCCGGTAAATTGGTATATTATTTATTGCACAGTCCCACAAACAGGCCGTTAAACACACACACACACACACACACACACACACACACCTGCTTCCAGCTTTGTCTTACAGCCATGCAAATCAACATTCAAATGATTTCCTTCACATGTAGCCAAAACTGGCAGGTCTGTAAAGGTGAAGCTGCAGCACATACACAACATACACACTCAGAAGAAAAGGGTACTAAAGTAAGTAGGGTGCCTTTCCTCGTCACTGCCGTGGTACTCTCAAGGGAACATCGCAGGAACATTTGTACCTTTGATGTGTATGTGTTACATGGTAATGTGAATGCATTTAAAAATGATTAAGGTGCATAACTGAACCTTACGGAGCACTTCTGTACGTTTAATTAGCTTATAGAGTGAGACACTACATACACCTTTCCAGGTAAATGATGCACACTAAAGGTACAAAAGATGTACCCTTGATGGTAACAAGGAAAGGTGAGAGTGTAGCTCATGCACAATATATTGCAATATTATACAAAGCAAAGATCAGGAATTTTATATATTATAGGGTATAATATCAGGCCCTAGTGTGTGTGTGTGTGTGTGTGTGTGTGTGTGTGTGTGAGTGCCACAGTGGCAACGTGAAGAAATCCAGACTAAATCCATCCACACCACCCATCATCTCCCCTCCCAACTTTCCCCTCTTTATCCTGTTTCAGGAATAATCATACTCACACTTCATCCCTGCGGAGGGTCTAATCTCCTGAATGTGCTGCTCCGGTTCTCGGTATCAGAACCTGGTACCCGTATTTTTTTTTTTTCCTTTCTGTCCACGCGTGAAGCGCGAGATGCTGATGCGCGGATGCGTGGCGCTTCTCTCTCCAGCACCAGCGCGCTTTGAACAGCGCCGTTGACGTCATTCCCTACGACCCTCACACCACGCCCACTTGATATGGAAGGCCATGGAGGTCAAAAGCTGAAGCTTTTATTCACTGCACATCTGTCAGTGTTAAATCAACACTCAAGGAGTTTATTCGATTCAAAACGAACAGGATAAAGCGTTGATTCAACACTGTAGGAGATGATTGAACACTGAAGATAAACTCAATACCATGACTGAGGTGAGACCCTTGAGCAAGGCACCGAACCCCCCAACTGCTCCCGGGGCGCCACAGCGAAAAAGGCTGCCCACTGCTCCGGGGGTGTGTTCACGGTGTGTGTGTTCACTACTGTACGTGTGCACTTGGATGGGTTAAATGCAGAGCACAAATGGGTCACCATACTTGGCCACACATCACTTCACTCACTTTAAATTCACTCGGTTAGTTGATTACTGGTGGACTTTACTGGAGGACCAGTGGTTCGTCCTTGGTGCTCTCACCGCCACGGCCTGGATTCGCTTCCCAGCCAGGGAACTGACCCCGGCCACTGGGGTTGCACATAGTAGTGCACTCCCAGTGCCGGTCCCAAGCCACGACCCGAGTACGATTCCCGGCCGGGGAACCAACCCCGGCCACTGAGGTTGCACATAGCAGTGCACTCCCAGTGCTCTTCCCAAGCCAGGATAAAACCAGAAAGGATTGCATCAGGAAGCGCATCCGGCATAAAAACTGTGCCAAATCAAATATTCGGACCAATGATCTGCTGTGGCGACCCCTAACGGGAGCAGCCGAAAGAAGAACATCTTGTATTTATTTGTTTATGTAGTCTATATTACATCCATTTGAATGCACATGGATTTACTTATTTCACCCAACCAATCAGGAGCTGCACCTGATTCCACCTGATTCAGTTCAGCTTGGCCTTCATTCAACTTTCAGGGGTGGCTCCTGTTTTTGTTTTGTTTTTTAATTATTTGTTTGTTTGTTTACCTACTTTCTTGTTTGTTCTGCAAATTAATAAGTAATAAAAAAAAATACACAGAGCATAATAATCATTCATTCATCTTCAGTAAGAGCTTTATCCTGGTCAGCGTGGATCCAGGGCCAATCCTGGGAACACTGGGCATGGGACGGGAGAATTCACCTTGGATGGGACACCAGTCCAGTGCAGAGCAGCATTCACACACATATCCATACACGCATTCATAACTAGGGGTAATTTAGCACACCCTATCCACCTACCTGTATGGTTTTGTGAGATGGGAGGAAACTGGACGACCTGGAGAAAACCCACGTGAGCACGGGGAGAACATGAACAGAAACCCCACACAGATATTGTATTGAACCCAAGACCGGGAGCTGTGAGGCGGCGACGTTGTACTGCTGTGTCGCTCATAACAACAAGAACAATAACAACAACAACCATCATCTCCTTTTATCTTCCACTTCGGATTAGATGGCTTTATATTTATATTCAATATGATATTTTTGATATACCTATTATATTTAATACCACACACAAAAAAACAATTATCTAAAATTAAACATTTTTTTTTTCTTCTTCAAATTCATGCCTCTGTTTCAAGATCAAACTGGATGCATAATAATGTAATGTAATACAGTTTTTTTTTTTACAGTTCAAAAGGCTTATCACATAATGTAGATGTAAAAATAAATAAATAAATAATAATAATAATAATAATAATAATAATAATAATAATAATAATAATAACAAGTGTATTTTAGTAGGTGAATTTTAAAAGTGATGAGCAGTGGAGAAATTACCTAGAGCATGGTTAAGTGATATTTTCTAATACACCACTCCAGAGAACAGAGGCAATATTTTTATTTTTTCTTTCTCTAAATGAAGAAATTTTAAACATCTACAAAAAAAAAAAAAACATTGCCTGTAGGCATGCATTTTTTTTTACCCATTCAGTTTGCACATCTACATATCTTAGAATCAAACCCACAGTCAACAACGAGTATCATGAAGACATTTGCATGGCAATGAGGATTCATGAAAAGACCTGATGAGCTACACCCTATCCAGTGATTTATGCAACTTTACTACAGATGGTTTTGGCATTAAAATTAAGCTCTGTTGTACACAGATACATGTGGGGGAAAAGGCAGATGGTGTAGTGGGTTCTGTATGACAGGGTTGGTGGGAAATTGCTGTGTTTAAATCTTTAGTTTTAGCTCAAGGGATAACGCTTAGTAAGTGTGGCCATTAAAGTTTCTGTCAAACGTCCTTAAATTGCTTTGGGAATGGGCTGAAACCCATTTCACACAGAGAAGAAGCCTAAAATTGATTCTGAAAGGCTTCAAAACTTTCACTACGCAGTTAAAAAAATAAATAAAACGCCACAGTAAATGCGTAGCTAGCTATCTATTTGACCTAAGGTCAGTAAACTGATCTTTTTTTAGTGCTTGAGTTTCCCTTTCTAAAGCTAATTTATGATAGGCGTCAAGTGATTTACACATTTGCTTCCACATTTGGCTTTTTCTTTTTCATGAAATGCACTTTTAACATCGTGTAGTCCTAGAGGAAGCAGCCACTTTAAATGTGGGGAAAAACAAGTCTTGTTAGTTAGCGGATATGGCGATATTAGCGTCACGTTGAATTGAAAGTGTTTTAGTTCTAATATTCTGTTGCAGTGTAATTAAAACTAACAACGTGTATTTTTGAGATATGTGATGTTACGTCCTTACGTACATTAACTGTCACTGCATACAGTCCTACAGCTGCTCAAGCAGCTCAGATTCTTGTGATTTTCTGATTTTCTGCCACAGCAAAGACAAACAACCTCCTCATCGCCACAGTTATCCAATATCTCATCTGCGTTACTGATAATAACACATCAAATCTACAGACTGTTACAGTAGTACAGTCAGTACCAGGTATGACTGGTAAGAGTGTTGCTATGGTTACGGGGAAAACTGGCACGGTTCTCAAACCGAGCTGTTATTGCAACACGTCCTATATGTCTCGGTCCAATTCCAATTCTGAGGAATCATTAGCATTTATTTAGAAAACAGTAATCATTTTGTTTTTAAATGAATCAAATTTATTTATTTTTTTTAGCAGAAAACATTGGACTTGTTGTAGTCATTGTTAAAGCATGAACTGTAATCATTTCTGACAGTATATGAGTATATTCTCAGGGTCTGAGGAGAAAATTAAGCTAAGTTTTAGTCGTGAACACTTAAAAGTTTGTAAATTTTGTTCCCTTTGGCTTTTCATACTGAGGTAACTAGCGGGGCACGAGCTCATTTGTTCAAAACCCCACCCAAGCGTTTTACAACCTCGGATTTTGGGCCACTACCTTCTCTTTCTCTACGCCACGGAGAGAATATGACACTCACAGTAAATGTACTCTTTATCTATTCAAAATATTAACAAAAACATTGAATCTCTGTTTCCATAGAGAGCAGCACTGAACGCTAGCAAAGGCGCACGTGAGGAACTCGAATTAGCACAAAGCGCTGCGCGTGCTGTGTAACCGACACTCACGTTTCCATGGCTACAGGCGCGTTTTTCAAACCTGCTTTTCCAACGGCGAGTCTTCAGATAGTCAGTGGTAATGTTAGCAGATAGCTAGTTAAAATAAACTAACAAAACAAAACAAAAAATTGACAAAAGTTTATCCTAAAGGTGAAATATTTTAGAATAATTTTTAAATATTTTGAATATTTGATTATTAAGTTTGTAAAATTTGTAAAAAGCTGGCTAAAACTCTTAACTCTGGTCAGTTAGCTTGTTAGCTAGATTAAAAAAATAAATCAATAACAAATATGCCCAATATATGCCCAAATAACTTTATAAAAAATATTAATACACGGTGTATTTAACAGAGCTGGGATAAAGTATAAAGATAAAACAATGTATTTAATTTAGTTTATTAGGTAATTTGGGTAATTAGGTAATTAATTTTTTTTTTAAACATATTGTGGAAATCTGAAAGTGTTTTGGAAATATTTGAGAATCAGACAATTAACAGTGTAAAACAAAATCACTGTTATTATTTTATTTTATATAATATATATGGAGGACTGATAGATTTTAACAGACTAAATTATATGCAGCAAAACTAAAAATGTAGAAATAGCTAATGTAGTTTAAAAAAGTTTACAAAGCGTTATAAATATTAACATACACCCATCAGCCATAACATTAAAGCTTTCCCCTATCATACAACTGCTAACAACCAAGTAGTGTGAAAGCTAACACGTGCTTCATCCGAGACACGTGAAGCCAGACAACTGCATCTTTTTTACCTGATACTCATTCTGCATCAAAGGGTGGCTTAACACTCTCAGAGGAAAGCGCTATCAGCCCTCTTCCACATACATGACGCTCACAGATGCCTATGATTGGTTAATGTCTCCGTGATTGACATGGAGACAGAGTAAGCCCCTCCCAACCAGAGAGCCCGGCCAACTTTGTTCCCTTGGCTCCCTTGGCTCCTTGGCTTCCGACCAATCAGACACAGGAATTCAACTGCGCTGTGGGATTTCTAGGTAGTTAGGTCTAGCTAGTGAGTTTCCTTTTTTTCTCGGTTGTACTTTTTAGGATTGTATCTGCCTATTTAGCCGGAATTGGGGCTGCATAGCTGCAGACCGGTCAGAGTGCCCATGCTGACCCCTGTCCACCACCGAAAGCACCTACAAATGGGAGCAATGGAAGATGTTGGCCTGAGCTGATGAATTATGTTTTCTTCTATATCTTGCGGATGGCTGGGTGTGTATGCATCGCTTACCCGGGAAAGAGATGGCACCAAGATGCACTATGGAAAGAAGGCAAGCTGGTGGAGGCAGTGTGATGCCCTGGGCAATGTTCTGCTGGGAAACCTTGGGTCCTGCCATTCATGTGGATGTTACTTTGACCCGTACCACCTACCTAAACACTGTTGCAGACCAAGTACACACCTTCATGGCAACGGTATTCCCTAATGGCAGTGGCCTCTTTCAGCAGGATAATGCGCCCTGCCACACTGCAAAGGAGGCCCCACCTCACAACTTACAGGACTTTAAGGATCTGCTGCTAATGTCTTGGTGCCAGATACCACAGCACACCTTCTTGTGGAGTCTGTGCCTCGAGAGGGGTCAGAGGTGTTTTGGCAGCACAAGGGGGGCTTACACAATATTAGGCAGGTGGTTTTAATGTTATGGCTGATCAGTATGTATATCAGTAGCTACTGTAGCTAATAGGCTAGTTAGTGATTAGGCAAGCAATGAAACAGAAAGTCATTCTGGTATAGGGAAATAATCAACAACGGGGTGGTGTGATGAAGCTGAGTTACTGTTACCACCACGAAATTGACTCGAAATGTTTTATTCCGTTTCTGTAACAGAAATTTGACAACAGTTTCATTTTTTTGTTTAGTAAAGAACATCATGCTTTTTATCCATGTATGGTAGTGGAATAAAAAGATGAAGCTCTGTGTTACTGATAATGTGATTAGCTCTATTATTTATTTCATTACACAGTGAAAACCTGTGTACTTTGTAAACTGACTCACAGCCATTAAAACCAGTTAAAACTCACATGCTCCCAGTGTATTGTGGGTAATATAGACAGTCCATTGGCCACAGAGAATAGCATTTTGAGCATTTGGGATGTGTCTTAAAATGGCCAACTTTCCAATAAGACATGAAGCATAGTGGTTGGGACAAACTAACTCCTGATATTGACTCGGATATGAATCACTCTGATCCACATCGATTACAGTTAATAAAAACACACTTCATGGACTTGTATTACTGACAACTGAAGGAAACTCGTATGAGAAATTCAATCAGACAAAACGGAGTCCATACAGGACCGCAGATTGTTTCCCACAGTCTTAAGTTTCAGAAGTAATCAATATATTTGCCTGTCTGACAAATTGGAGCGCGTTCGTTCAGCTAGCCGAGTGCCTTCTGGGATTTAGTGTTTGCCACTTCTGAAAGAAAGATTGCTGAGGTGGAAGCTCAGATGGGAAATTCACAATAACAGATGCCTTACCGCACTGCGCAAACATCTCTAGGCGTGTTCTGTGTGTGTGTGTGTGTGTGTGTGTGTGTGTGTGTGTGTGTGCGTGCGTGTGCGTGTGCATGCGTGTCTGTGTGTGCATGTGTGTGTGTGTGTTCTTTCATACTCATATTCCTGTATGGAAAAATAGGCCTCCTGCTATTTTAGGTTAAGGCTGTGGCTTTGGTCCCACTCATTTCATTTAAGTGGTCTATGTAATCTAGACCTCTGAGGACTAAATGACCTGTGATTATAGACATTAAGAAGTAAATTAGAAATGCTGATATATGTTTGAAATGTGTGTGTGTGTGTATGTGTGTGTAAACACAATCATAGACTAGTTTGAACGTAAATTGTTATTACATTTGTGTGTAGTACACTGAAAAAAAAAAAGACTTGGATCAAAAAAAAAGTGTCAACTTGTCGGAAGTAATTTTCTTTAGTTTTTCTGAAATTAAATTTTTTTCAGATTGCATTTTCAGTTCAAAAAAAAAAAAACCTTTTTATTTTTTTTTTAAATTTTGGTCCAAGGTTTCATTTCTTCAAGGTACTAAAAATGTAACGGTTGTGCCAACGTAGCCTTCTTCTGCGGCTAATTTGTCACGTGGTAAGTTTTTCTTGGGTGGTATATGATCACTGGCACACGTTAATGGGAGAGATTTTAAGCTTTTATTTTTGTATCATCCAGCATAGTGAGTCCTTTAGCATAAAATGTCATATTTAATCATATTTAATGAAATTAGAAATGTAATAATAAAAAAATTATTCAACAAAACAGTATTAATTTGGCAGCCATTCATTTCAAGAACAGTAGACCTTGCAGGAAGAAAGTGCTGCAGTGAGAAAGACGGACTACTCGCTTCCCTGCGTCTTGATCACCATCAGGATATCGGATTTCTTGTTTATGCTGGATCCTATTACTGATTGTTTTTTTTTTTTTGGTTGGTTTTTTTCTCAGTGTGTGGTTTAGGACTGACTTTACACCCTGATTTATGTTTGCTTTTACGTTCAGCTGGTGCAGTTGGCTGCTGATAGTTTTTTGAAAAGGCCAACTTTTTTTTTTCTTTTTTCCTTTTTTTTTTTTTTTTTTTCAATCTCAGCTAGAGAATAAGCAGCGATGCTTTTATTCAAGCAGAAAATGGAATGTGTAATAGTGGTGTGAATCTCTTCATATGTGAGCAGCGATGTATGAACGATAAATTCAGAGCAGCCATGCCAGAGAAGCATGAAGTAAGAGACAAACACACTCATTTGTAGTGGTGGGCGATATAACAAAAATGTCATATCATGATTTTCAAAGATCTCTTTAGGATTCACGATATGTAGGTTTACTAACAATTTCACAGCAGTGCAGTAGTGCTGAATAAAATATCAACTGTTTAATCATTTATTCAGTGCCATTAATTAATTTTTTTTAAAAAGGAGGAATAAAAATCTATAATTTTTTTTTTATGAGGTTATTTTTTAACATCAGATCAGCTTCCTCCAGTCAGTTTGTAATTAAAAAAAATGTTTCAGGAATACAGGGATGTAATATCAGTCTTGTATATGTGTAGTGTGAGTGATAATGCATATTTTATGTCTCACAGATGCACAACAAAGACGTTTTTGCATGTTGTGCTCTGTTCAGTGCATCTCTGCCTATCACAAAGGACACAGACTACATCTATGAGACAGTTCAAGACAGTGAAGTTCACTGTTATGCTGCTACGAGATCATGAAGATGTGTGAGTCAACACAATCCCAGAGCATCCCTACACAATCAACTAGAAAGACTACACAACAAGACTACTGCTGTTTTAGCTCAATCAGTCAGTCTTTAAATCCTACAGGAAGTTAAGTTTTGGTATTCGGACGACTTTAGCTCAACTACACAGTCAAGATTATGTTTTACTGGTTAAATTCGAGCTCCAAAAGCTCATTAAGCTAGTCAGTTAGTATTAATAATAGTGAACTTTAACGTTCATGAAAAAGCATCCGAGGACGATGGTGACTTGGACATTCAGTTCTCTAAATTCTTCAGTGACTCTGACTCTGACTCTGCCTCCTCACAGTTCACATCATTACATCACTTCCCGTCTCCTTTACGATTCCATTCGCTGTTGTTGTTTTTTTTTGACTGTCCTTGAACCAGTTCAGACCCCTGTAACTTCTCTACTCCTCCACTTTAGATTAAAAATTCCCCATAGTGACACTTAAAACACACACACACACACACACACACACACACACACACTTTCGCTTTCACTCCTGGGAAAACTGTTACCACAAACACTGCTACCATAAAATTAGTGATGAGTGAATGTAGGAGAACAAAACGTATTGCATTACTGAGGGGGAAATAAAAAAAAAAAAACAGAGATGAACTTAGTGATTGAAAAGAGCACCACATTCGAATGCAAATTCATGAGGCACCGTTATCGGCCTTTTTAGCAGGGAAGCATTATTTCTCCAACTGATATAATGAGCAAAATGAGCAACTCTATGAATAAATTATGGCAGTTTTGTGACCAGAGTTAGCCAAGACTACTGAATAGACGAATGAATGGATAAACAGGTAGAACCGTACAGGAGCTGTCATCGTGCCTGAATATAGAACTGAATACAAAGGAACACAACTGGGAAACCGAGTCACTTCTCAAAGGTGGCACTGAAAGAAAAAGCATTTCCGGTTTGAAAGAAGTCGGTGACGTGCTCTATGGGGTTGTGTATGAAATGCTTATCCGCTGTAGGTGCAGTATGTTTAACAATAGACTGGTTTGAAATAGAGTCAAATAGACATTTTACGGAACATTGAAGTCTGTTTGTATAGAGACTTTGATTATGTAAGAAATAGTGATGCATGAATGATGCTTTTGCAGACAAAGGACTCCTTGTTTTTTGGTACTCATTGATACTGATCCCGATACTGGTACAGAAATGAATTAAATGTAGTATTATCTGATCAGGGGCATCCTGGGATATATATTATTGGCTCTGTTTGTGTTGGTTGCTGCTGTGTGTTTCTAGCAATCAGCTCCTCATGCTGAGTTTTATGTTTATGGTTGCCCTGACCTTGCAACCTGCTTAGCCTGGAGGCATTAAAGAAAAAAAAAGAATTTGGAGCTTGAAAAGTTGAAAGTTGTTGTTGGTTGAAATGTTGGACAACCGCTCAGAAGTTCATGAGTTCAAATCCCAGCACTGCCAAGCTGCCACTGCTAGACCCTCAACTGCTCAGTTGTATAAAAATGATTTAAATGTAAGACAGCCTAGCCTGATAAGTCGTTTAAGTTATGGAACGTGGAATCTGATAGTGTCAAGTCAACTCAGACTAAAATAATTCCAGTTCCCAACATGCAGCGCGGCCTACAAACATGGCCGCCACTGACTCCACTTCCCAGAACACGCACACTGCCTTGTTCACAATCACCAGACTTTTGATTAGGTTTACCTGTTTCCTATTACATACACACACACACACACACACACACACACAAGCACACATTTACCCTTTAAAAAAGATTCTGTTGCACCAACCATGTGTGAACTGTACTCTCAGCTTACCTTGTGTTCTGACGTTACCAAGCCTGCCTGCCAGTGTGTTTGTTATCCTGGTTTGACCTAGTTTCTGTCCATATTTCCTGTGTTTTTTTTTTGTTTTTTTTTTTTTTGCCAATCACCTGACCGTTGCCTGTTTCTGACTTTGAGTTTTCTTAGTGTTTTGGACTGTTTGCATTTACTTCTTTAAAGCTGCTCTTCCTGCACTTGCATCCGATTCACCCTCCATTTCATGACAGATAGTGTGTGTGTGTGTGTGTGTGTGTGTGTGTGTGTGTGTGTGTGTGTGAAATGATTGCATTAGTGGAAGGCAGATGAATAGTGACAGTAAAGTGTCAGTATGCTTATAAGGTTCCTATACGTTACATTTAGGTAGTCGAGAAAGAAAAATACCGCTTAGGCATCATAAATGCACCGTGGTGTTGAAAACCCTGACTTGCATACTTGTTTTTGTCAGTGTGTGCTGCCATTCGTTTCCTGCCCCTAGACCAGCAGAGGCACGGCAGGCTTTGATTAAATATCAGTGGAGGTGAATGAGTGGAGAGTCTGTGTGGAAACATAAGGAGATTAGGGAGCTTTATCAGCCCAGCGCTGTCATTCACATAACCCTCCACTCAGCATCTCACATGACCTCATTGGATTACTCCCAAGTTCCTGGAAGTCTGTATTATTATCAGATATTATGGGCATGTTACAATGTTATGTCATTTACAGTAAGTTACACTGATGCTGTGTTAATTCACCCATGTGAGTAATTATTACGGAAGATGTTTTTTTTTCATAATGGGATGAAACTAGGTCCTAATTTAGTCCAAGAGAAATTAAATGTATCTCTCTACATCAGCTTGTTGTTTTTTTTAAAAAAAAAAAAAACTTTTAATGCATTACTATATTAGAGGGTAGCGTGAATTATGTAAGGAGTAAAACATTTGGCAGCATGCTGTTATAGGAAAATAATCAATGACAGGGTATTGTGATGAAGCGGAGTTACTGTTCCCTCCCAAAAGTGTTTTATTCCTCTTATACCACAGCAATTTGACAATGCTTATAACAGTTTATTTAATTAAAGAATTGCACTTTTTATCTGTTTATACTTTCATTTAATGTTGTGGAAGGTCAATAGACAACTTAGTTTCTGTTCTAAATTATGTAATAGCAGATGGATGAGTGGACAGATGGATGAATAGGCTGATGGGTGGATAAATAAATAAAGAGAATGATGATTGCTTGGATGGACAGTTGAACGGATGGGTGGATGGAGAAGTCCTTAGATCAGAAAGGCTGATGGATGGATGGATGGATGGGTAGAGAGAAGGATGGATGGATGGATGGATGGATGGATGGATGGGGAAGTCCTCAGTATAGAAAGACTGATGGATAGATAGTTGGATGGCGTTATGACTAGATGGATGGGTGGACAGATGGATGGATGGATAGAAAAGTCCAGACAGACTGATGGATGGGTGGGTGGTTGGATGGTGAAATCCCTAGAACAGTCAAGCTGATGGATTGATGGATGGAGAGAAGGATGGATGGATGGATTAGGTTGGAGGTCCTCCTGACTTACTGTCTTAGTTTATCCACAGTACAAACACTCGTCCGAGCGCTTCATCATATATATTCACGTGTTCCCCGTGTGCTGTGATTAAACTCAGTGCAGATACGTGCTGAACTGCAGGAGGGGAATGGAGCACCTAGCAACAAACCCAATTAAAGGCAGCATTACATTATAATCTGTTGTTTTTAACAGTGCTCTTAAAGGATCCATTTCAATAGTACTTACGTGGAACAATAGAGAAAAGGAAGTCCAGGATGTGCTGTTTGTGAGGTTAAGTGCTTAAGTGCTTCATGTATTAAAGGTTTGCAGGGTTCAGCGTGAAGTGCAGTGCTCGTTGGAGGGACTCTTCAGGTCGTTTGACTTTGCACTGTGTGATAATTAAAATGAGACAGAAAAACCTTAAGTTAGTAAATATATACTGAACATATGAGGGTGAGTGAAATGAAAATTTTTTTTTTTTAATTTTCCATTGTGTATTGCAGATAGGTGTCACAAAAGTGCATAAATTTTTCTACATAATCTCCATTTCATTTAAGTGTTCCAGCACTTAACGAGTGTCCGGATTTCCTCTAGAAAAAAAAAAATTCTTCTGGTTGCCAGTTTATGTGACACTTTTAAGATTTTCGTTTTGACTTACCCTCGTATATACAGATTGGTTATTTGAGACTGTTATTATAGAAAGTGATTGTGCTACTGGCTATGGGGTGTGTTCTGTGAGTCATAGCAAACTGACTGATCGAATCATCTGTCCCGAGGGCCAGATTCCCAGTAATATTCAGTGTTGTAATTCAGCCCTGACTACAAGTACACAGTATTAACCCCACGAAGCTGCACAGACGAGACGGCAAGAGGGAGTTCTGAGCTCTCTTCTTTCTTTCAGTGCTGCTATATCAGCATCAGAACCGTTTCCACCGCCAAGAAAATGACCAAATCTCTTCAAATAAAAAGAAGCAAAAGGAATAATGTGATAAGAAGGGAATAAAACACAGTGGGGCACGCTGTCATAGGAAAATAATCCACAGGTTGCGTGTTTTCCTACAACTGCGTGCCCTGCGTGCCCTTAAATCCTTTTATACCTCAACAATTTGCCAACAACTACATTTTAAAAAATGTATTAATGAAGGACATGAAGGATCTTTTTCATTTGTTACAGGATCTGAATTAGCTGTGATTTATAGAAATGATAACGTTTTAGAACGAGCGTATTAATATCGGCCTGTGATTTGCAGCTGCACCGATGTCAGAGCCGCTGCTGTGGAAAATTAATCAACAACTTCTGACCAATCAGAACGGAGAATTCAAAAGCGCTGAATGTGAAGAACAGACCGAGAACTGATAGTGTGTGTGTGTGTGTGTGTGTGTGTGTGTGTGTGTGTGTGTGTGTGCCTCCAGCTCCACTCCTAACCCTCAACATGGATTTCCTTCCAGATTTGTAAAAGAAAGAGTGTTTATTTATATCTCTGAGCTTGTCATTATGTGTTGGCGCTGTAGGCTGAGCTCCACCCATCACTATATCCAGTAAAGGAGTGCAGAGAGACACGAGCCCTGCCCTGCACTCACACAGTCTAACATGTTATTATCATGTCTCTGTCTGTCTCTGTCTGTCTACATCTGTCTCTCTCCTCTGCTTCTCCCCCACTCTCTACTTTCTGTTTTCCCTCAGTCTCTCTCTCTCTCTCTGCCTCTCTTTGTCTATCTCTTTCTCCAGGTCATCCTCTCTCCTTTACTTCTCCCCCACTCTCTACTTTCTGTTTCCCCATTCTGCATGTCTCCCTCACTGTCTGTCTTTCCTCTTACTTTTTTGTCTTTCTCTCCATAGTCTTGTCTTTCATTTCTCTCTTCTGTCTGTCTCTCCCTCTTGTCTTTCCTTTCTCTCCTCTGTCTTTCTCTCTGTATGTGCCTCCCCCAGTTCCGTCTTTGCTTTCTCTCCTCTTGTCTCTGTCTGTCTCCACTTCCATATTTCTTTTCTTTCCTCTGTCTTTCTGTCTCTCTCCCTCTCCTGCCTTTCCTCTGCCTTTCTCTCTGTCTCTCTCCCTTGTCTTTCCTCTCATGCCTCTCTCTTTCTCTCTATTGTTCTTTACCTCCCAACTTTCTTTCCTCACACTCCTGTCTTTCTCTCTGCCTGTCTTTCTCTTGCCTTTCCTCTCACTCCTCTGTCTTTCTCTCTGCCTGTCTTTCTCTTGCCTTTCCTCACATTCCTCTGTCTTTCTCTCTGCCTGTCTTTTTCTTGCCTTTCCTCTCACTCCTCTGTCTTTCTCTCTGTATCCCGCTTTCTGTCTGGTCTCTCTTGCATGTCTTTCACACTCCTCTGTCTGTCTTCCTCCTGCATGTCTTTCCCATCTCTCCTCTCTCTTTCTCTCAGTCATTCTCTTTTGCTCTTTTCTCTCTGTCCTCCACTGTCCCATGTCCCACACCCTCTCTTTCAGCTGGCCCCTGTATTTGTACAAATGGGTTCCACATGGCGCACACACACACACACACACACACACACTCCCCCCTGTCTCTCTTTTTTAACCTAATGAGCATGTAAGGTTTTACAGAGGAACATGTTACTATAAACGTAAAGCAGCTTTGTGCGAGTGTTTAGGGAGTGTTAAGTGCTGGATGTAGTGTTTGAAAGTTATTCACTCAAACTCTTTTACAAGGATCCTAAAATGTTTTGAAAAGTGCATGTTTTACCTATGCTATGTGTGCATGTTTTTTTTTTTTAACTTTTATCTGTTCTAATAACTCCTGCCTGACCAAATCACTGTTCCAACCTCTGCTCCATACATGTGAAGCATTAAGCGAGTGTCGTATTCCTCTCATCCTGTGGATCAGAAAAACAACACATCACTTAGCCAGCCTTTCTGCTAAGCACGATGTACATAAACAGGAAGTGTTCAATGCTAAGGATGAGGATGAAAAACATAATGGCCTGTTATTCATGATGAAGACCAGCACTCACTGCACTAATGTTGTGGAGCATTAACACACAAGCGAGAGAGGAGATACAGAGTGATTTCTGTCTCTAGCTTTCTTTCTCTCTGTCTACCTCTCACTTTGGATATTGATAGAAGATGAAATGGCTGAAATTGTCTCTATTAGCTAATGGGATAGAGACTAATTGCTTTTCTTTCTCGTGTTTGTCTGCTCTCTCTCTCTCTCTCTCTCTCTCTCTCTCTCTCTCTCTCTGCAGGTTGACTGAAGAGAGTGTGCTTCGCTTGTCTCTGTTGGTCACTAGTGAACATTATCATTACTGTGGGGTGGGCCGGAGGTAAAATAAGTAATAGATTTTATGTTAAGATATTAAACGGTAAAAATATTGAAATAGTATATACTGTAAGTTCAAATGTTCATGGATTTTTTTTATTTGATATAAATATTCACGATATCTTTAAAAAATGTAGACCCACACAATTGTTTCCGAAGGATCAGTCACTGATAACTATTGTTCCCAGTGAACATTCACCAAGGACCATTGTTCCCAAGACCCATTCACTGATCACCATTATTCCCTGAGACCAATCAGTGCGCACTTTTCAAATGACCAATCACTGATCACCATCGTTCCCAAAGACCAGTCACCGATCACCACTGTTCTCAGCAACCAATCACTGATCACTATTATTCCCAATGAGCAACCACTGCTCACTATAATTTTCCAATGACCAATCCCTGATCATCATCATTCCCAATGACCGATCACTAATCACCATTATTCCCAATGACCAACCACTGCTCACTCTACTTTCCCAACAACCAATCCCTGATCATCATCGTTCCCAATGACCGATCACTGATCACCATTATTCCCAATGACCAATCACTGCTCACTGTACTTTCCCAGTGACCAATCACTCATCACCATTATTCCATCTGTAATTATTTTCCTGACTGCTCTTATAAGTAAGTTACAAATACATAAATAGTTAGTTATTTATGCCATGACGAAAGATGACTGCTTTCTATAAGAAATTAGTTATCTATTTTGTCTACTTTGATAAAAAAAAATCTATTTTGTCTTCAGAAATTCTTCCTTTTTTATGTAACAGGTTTTGATAGCCAAATTATCAACACAATTCTGTGACTATGCAAATTATTCTACAATGTCATCTGGCGATTTCTGGCAACTTTATGAGCACACGTTTGCTACTTTCCCCTGAAAAGAGTGTCATCAAGCTCCTTCCTGACTACTGGGTCCTTTCAGCTGTAATGTGCCGCTGCTATGCCTAAATATTTCAATAAAGGTGGCTACATGCTGCCCTCTGCCCCTCATTTTATTAAGTAGCATAGCAAAACCTCTTTATTTTGGTTGTCTGTTAATTTAATGATGTTTTGGATTGTTGTTTCTTACAGAAATAAATGGAAAGTTTTAAGTAATTGAAATGATTTCTTTTTCTCAGGGCATTTGTTTGTTTTCATGCTGGATGCAAACTTTTTCACTCAACTGTAAATCACCTTGCTATTCCTTTGAATATTGCACTAAAGGTGGTTATGTTCTGCCCCCTGCTGTTGGGATGAGGTTGTGTAAATTTTTCCCCCTGCAGCTTGTTCTTATCCACGTTGCTCATGTGCATATATTTTATCCCTAAGCTAAACCTCTGATTTTTTAAAATAGTCTCCAGGACAGTGAGAGCAAACTCATCCTCTGACCTGAGTGATTTGGGGCTGCAGTTGGGAAATGGCACTGGAGGTGGGTCTACGTTTGCGCGATCTGAGCAGGTCGTCTGTACGACTGGCGAGTTGAATGAAGTGGCTGAGAGAGAGCGCATCATTTTTCGCATGCTAACTCAAATTATCTATACACTTTCTTCAGTGCTGGTTTGTTCCGTCTACTCTCTGCAAAATCAGCAGCAGATTGTTTGCCTTGTCTTTCTCCAGCGTTTTTCCCCATTTCCCGATGCTCGGATAAGTCTCAGTGATTTCCTTCATGGCAGTGGACAATAGTTTGGAAATCATTTACATCTTCTGGACTGATGTTGCCAGACAAAGCCTTCTGTAACACAGGGCTCAGCTAGGCAAAGGATCCATATGCAAAAAGTTTATTAACAGGCAAATCACGGTCAAGAATGTCCAGGTGATTACCAAAAACACTTGGATAATTACACAATTCCAAAACAGCAACTTTTTTTTTAACATTCATAAAACGCAAAGATCTTGAAAGTTGAGTACTGTGCATCTACAGAACTTACTCCAAAGTTTCAAGCATGATTTGCCAATGCATTTGACACCAAACATGGCCCTGTTATATGTGCTTTTGAAAAAAGCAGAGGGACTACACGTTCGTAAAACATGCAGTTGTCACACAAACAACACCGTGTATGAAAAAGGAAATTATGAATGTCCTGAGCAATTTTCTGTGAATGATTGGTCAGCCTGTTGTAAGTTGTGACCAGCCGAGGGTGATCACAAAATACAACCACAAAATCACTTTCCTCTGTGTGCTGTTAACATTAAAAGCCAACGATATTAAAACCAAAACTCACTTTTAGACATTTTCTGCTATTGTATTATTTATTTTGCAGCATTCTCTATATCCAGTCATCAGGCAGCGTAAAAGATTTATTTCTCTTTAATGAAGCTTTACTTTCAAAGCATACTCTGAGCATAAATAAGGTGCAGCAGTATACCACTATAAGAAAATCTCATCTCAATCTCAAGCGCATTTTGGTGCACTATGGTAAGACCAACAATGTGGCATGATTTGCAGTATGCAAGATTTTTTTTTTTGAGGTGCAAATGACAGAAAATGGCTTTTTTGCTATGAAAGAGACTTGATCAACTAAGTAATCAGAGAGTGGTCCTGTTAACAACTAAAATTTAAACACTTTCACTGCCTCATACAGTGCATGTATTGCATATTTTAATCTAGCCTTTCAGAAGTAAGCTTGGTAGGCGAGCATGTAGCCACCATTGTACATGTAGAGCCTCATGTCTTTGGGGTTGTAGTGAAGGTTGGCGATGCCCGCCGCCACCTTCTCCATAGGGAGCGAGAGCGTGTTGTCCTCCATCCCTGTGGTCGTGTCGAAGGCGTAGAACACTTCCTCTTTGTAAGTGCTTATGTAGCGAGTTGCGTAAAGCACCCCGCACACCATGAAGGCGTTGGTCACTGAACGCTTGAACAGGCGTGTCTTCCACGTGTGTGTTATGTTGAAGCCTTCGGTGTCCACTCGACTCACGACCACGTTCCCGTGGTTAGCTTCCGTGGCGTATATTACCCACAAACCCTTGTCATCAGCTGAGAGGTTGATGTCCGTCCAGTCGAAGCAGCTGTAGTAGCAGTAGGGGAATTTGTTGTTGAATCCAGCATCAGGAAGCGTGAGATGTCGGACTTCCTTGGTTTTCACATCAAAGGCACAGAGTTCAGGCTTGTAATAGCACTGATAATACACAACACCTTTGTAAACGATGGTCCCTGGACCCTGAATTGCATTAGAGTGAGTGTATGAGTTAGCTACTACTTCATCTTTGTAGTTGTTTGCAGCCATGAAGTCCTCATAAGTCTTGTAGAAGCGCACAGTGATGCCCAACATGTGGCTGTTAGCTAGAGGCTGGATCCAGTACGTCTCTTCACCATCGGTGTTAATGTCATGACCCCACGCTCCAGCGACATAAGACGAACTGAACGGGTTCAACTTAGTGACCACTGGCGCACTGATATTTCTCATCTTGTGCTGAGAACAAGAGCCTGTAACACAGAAAAAAATTATAGCTTACTTGCACTTCTGATGTTGGATGTGATGCTCTTGTCAGATTCTGAAACAATTGTACTACTGTGGCTCCTCGCACCCTCCGGACCTGCCATGATTCATCATTCTACTTTTAGCTTTCTTCACTTCTGACGTTCCGCTGCTGTGTCTGGTCCCACACGGAGAACATAAAAATGCACACTTTCTAAGCAAAGTCTATGTCCATGTCTTACACTTGCTTCAGAGATCTCATTCGTACAAAAGAACTGCTGCTGTAATCATAAAATCATACTGTCCTGTGCTCATTTCAGGACTCTCATTCACAATCTGCTCATACTGCTTGTCTTTACTGCTTGTCTATACTCTATACTGTATCTATATCTATATTGTAAGAATGTTTAGAATCCGGCTAACACACTTGTGTCTCCCAGAAGAGCACGGATTCCCTTTTGAGTCTGTTTCCTTTCAAGGTTTCTTCCTCATGCCATCTAAATCATCTAAATCTACATGTGGATTTCTGTAAAGTTGCTTTGTGACTGTCTACTGGTAAAAGCGCTACATAAATAAAATTTAATTGAACTGAATTAAGTTAAACTTTATATCAGTGGCTCTGTTCATTAAAAACAAGGTACTTTACATGAAAGAACTAATTAACCAAAAAAAATCAAATGATCTTTGACCTTTGATTAAACATAATTAACCAGAGAGAGAGAGAGTAGGCTAAAATTTATGCATAAATAAAGATCTACACAAAATATTATAAATAAATATGTTTAGTTCATGACTAATCGAATATCAGTGATTAAAGTCTGATACAAGAGATTGATTATAGTTGTAGAAAAGAAGTGTTAGATTAGAAGTGTGAAGAACACATCTCCTAAACTCGGATCGAGAGGCACAGAGGCCGAGTCTCCTTTAACCAAGATTGACAGGTAACGTACTTACTAACCATCATGTCATGTCTAAAATGGCAATACTACAAAAAAAAAAGCTTGTTTGAATGTTGTGCCTACTACCTTAAAGTCTACATTCTTATATTGCTAAGTAGGCTTTATGCACAACATAGTAAGATTCCCATGAAAAACACCTCGTCTCACTTACTCCTGAAGTCTTGTGGGATGGTCCTGCAGGTCTGGGCACGGTTATTGAGAGAGCGCAGCTTCTCCCTCATTGTTTCTAGGTTGAAAAACTTGTTCTTGTACATCTTATCCACATCCTCCTTAAACTTCCGCAACTGAGGTACAAATAGATACAAATAGATTTATTTGAAAATGGAGCAGATGTGGAGTAGCAGCGCTGCTAAGAAACACCTAAAAAAAAAGAGAAAGAAATGAGAGAGATAGCAGCATTGGCTGATGTACCATTGATATAGACCTGTCTTAAACCAAAAGATGTCAGTGGAGACTCGAGCGCTGTGGCTAGCGTTGCTGAAACAGTGATCGATGCCAGGGATGCCAGGCATACAATACAGGGTGTCCCAAAAGTCATAGAGAAAATGAGCATTTTTAGCAAAATGTCTTCCCAAATTTACATACTTAGTTTATATTTTTTTTCACACTGTCTTTAAGACTGCCTTTGACAAAATGAAATCATTCTCACGGCTGAAATTGGGAAGCTGTCACGAGGTGGAGATGGGCATGCAATTACATACATGACAAAAGATGTGTTCATCATGAGTGGGAGAGACGACTCCGTGTGTGTTTAGAAAGAAATGGCAATCATGTAGAGGATGTTTTGTAAATAAAGTTACATTTTGCTAAAAAAAAAAAGTGTTAATTTCCCCTATGCATGAAGACCTTTGGGACACCCTGTAGAGACTGCTGCTGGTGTCAACACCATTAGCAGTGAAGGTGAGTTAGTTCAAACAAGCTAGCTACCTACTGTCCCTTTTCCCCCGAATCAGCAAGCTGCTGACTGTGTTTGCTGGTTTTCTCCTGTTTTTCATAACGCACAGCTTGCTGTTAAACAAGCGACTCTCACTTCATCTTGTATGCTTGCAATTCACTTGCATCTGCATTCTTAGCTTAACTCATGGGTTCTTAATCCATCCCTGGGTTGGTATATTGGTAACATTAGAAGATGAGTAAACGCATTATACAGGTGGATAACGTGTGCTATTTATGTTAGTTTCAACAATCGGTGCATTGTTGTTGCTGAATGTCAGGCAAATGTGAAATCCTGAGCAACTCTACTGCAGTCACAAACTTGCGTTTGCCGTCTGTTCAATAATCACAAGTGGAAAAAGTTTTTGCTGTGACAGGAATCTACAACCCATTAATGACACAAGCTGAGTGATTAAAAAGCTGCATGTCCTGACTGAGCTCGTATGCACATAACCTTGGATCAGATTACAGGTAACACGTGTGTGTGTGTGTGTGTGTGTGTGTGTGTGTGTGTACCTCTGTGCGTATCTTCCATGCCTCCTTTCCGGTTTGTAAAGTATTCACGGTGTCATGTAGCTCCTGGATCTCTTCACCAAGCTGCTTCAGGTGTAGCGCGTTGTACAGGCCCTGATTGTTCAGGTACTGGAACTTCTCCAGCCGCTGCGTTACATTATTCAGTGTGGCCTCCATCCCTGGCACCGTCTTAGCGCTCGTCACTGTCTGTCACCCGGAATGAATGTTTATTACAATTTATTCCAACACTGACATTTCAAATAGCTTTTAGTTTAGCTCTTAGGTCACGCAAAAGTATGTGTGCACAACCAAGGACTGTTTTTTTTTATTTATCAATGTAAACAATTAAAATTTTTTGTTTAGGTCAAGATATTTAAATATGAAACCTGTATGAAACTGGTTTGCAGTGTGTCTGACCTGTGCTTTAACTTTATGTACTGTATGTGATGTGTGTTTGGCAGTGCACATGACCGGTGTTTGGAGTTTATGCAGTGTGTGTAACGTGTGTTTGGTGCTTTTGGAGTTTGTATAGTGTCTGCTTGGTGTTTATGCAGTGTGTGCTTGGTGAGTTTGTGTGTGTGTGTGTGTGTGTGTGTGTGTGTGTGTGTGTGTGTGTGTGTGTGTTTGTTTGTGTGTATGTGTGAGACCTGTGTTTGGAGTAGTTGCAGTGAGTCTTGGCAGTTTTGCAGCAGTTCTGTCACGGTGTCATACTTGGTAACAGGAAAAGCCCAGACTGAGCTGTTCACCTCACACACACATGCACCATTTATCTCCTGCCCCCGAACACTCTGAGCATGGCCACTGCCCTGATACACACACACACACACACACACACACACACAAACACGAACATACACACAATGCATCATACACAAACACGAACATACACACAACACACACTGAACAGTGCTTTATCATAAAACTGTACATACATTAACTGTACAAGCTTACAGCAAGTATTGAGTTTGGCCTTCTTCATGTGGGATTGAAATTTAGAAAACTTTTTTTTTATTTCATCGTTGTTTTCTACATTGCTGTAAGTGATTCTCATAACAAATCTACTTTAAACAATATTCTAGCAGTTTTCCTAACTGAATACTCACATAGCCTATATTGCAAAAGATGTAGGTACATATAAAGAAATGCTGTAAAGCAACGATGCATTCAAAAAATGAACAACATTTCTAATTACTAAACATTTAAAAAGACCATTTTCTCCAAAAAATGGAAAAATAATTGTGGTATTTTTTTCAGTTACACAGATAAGTTAAGAGGGAAGTCATTTCAAATGAAAGCAATATTAGCAATATACTGTATGTAGGTGTAGTACATGAAATATAAAATGCAGCACACAAGTTTGTAAAAATCTTCACAATAAAGAATCAAATAATGTTGGCAATTAAAGTTCTTAATATCCCTAACCTTGATCAAACTGAAACCAAAATAATAATTGGGCAATAATATTAAACAGAAAGCAAGTAATTGGGTGGCACCGGGTGATTTCATTTCATAAGAGAAATCAGATCCAAAGGTATCTGAAATTCAATTAAATTATATTAGTATTTAATATGACCTAAAATAGATCAGTAGGTTTTAAATTAATGAATTAAGCACATTTAAAATCTTGATTTGTCGTTCATAAGTGCCTTGTTTATTCTGTATTTCTGGGTTTTATTATCAGGAATGTAGTTGAAACGACACGTTGGTACTTACAGCGGCGGCGAGAAGCAGCACGAGCAGGATCATGATCAAACACTGAGTGTGTCTGAGCTTCTCCCTGAGCCTTTATAAGTATGATCACACACACACACACACACACACACACACACAGAAATGTTGCAAAGAACAGGATCATCTATGTGGGGCCAAAATTGTTTTTTCTTTCTTTTTTTTTCTTTTCTTTTCTAATGAGGATGTACATGTATATTATTTGCTTCACAGAACGCTGAGTCTTGAGCAATCACTAACAGATAAAAATTTCAGTTAACTTTTTTTACCGTATCGCTTATCAATTTGCAGTCAGACTATTTTGTAAGGGATGTTACAAAACACCCAGCTGTTAAAAATGTTTTAATAAATAAGCATTAAAAAAAAAGCAAGTGCGATTTTGAGTTAAATAGTATAGCACTGTAAATATTCCTCCACAATAAATGTGAACAATTAAAATATACAGTATGTTCATTTTAAACCCTTCCAAATAGTTTTATAAAGAGCAACAACAACAAAAAAAAACTTAGAAAGTATGTCTTTAAAAGAAAGTATGTCTTTAAAAGAAAGCATTATTACTAGTAATAGTTGTATTAATATAATTATTATTGTCAATGACAATTTGATCATTTTATTAAAGCGTAAAGGTAGTAAAGAGTTTTACTACCTTTACCCCATTGAAACTGTGAATTAATGGTGATGGTAAAAAAAAAAAAAAAGAAACACTGAATATTTAGGAGGAAAATAGAGGGAAATATTTCATCATTTTAGACTAGAATATGTTTTTTGTTGTTGTTCTTGTAAAGCATTATTTAAAAAAAAACATTTGTTTTCATAGCAGTACAGGTAGTAAAATTTTGCTTTAATAAAATGATCAAATTTCCATTGATAATAATAATAATAATAATAATAATAATAATAATAATAATAATAATAATAATTTAAAACTATTGCATAAGTAATAAAGATATACAGTGAGGGAAAATAAGTATTCTGACACGTTTTTTTTTTTTTTATTTAATGTACTTCAAGTCTATGTAAATGCTGAAAAATGTTCTCATGTAAATTGTACCTGGTGTCATTATGAAAGACATCGCCATTGGTTGGGAAGTAGCAACAAGTAGCAGTCATGGTGAAGGTGAAGGAGCTTCCTAAAGTTCTCACAGACAACATTATTCAACATCACTCAAATATAGAAAGCCTACAGAGCCAGAGCAAAGACTTTGAACGTTACTGTCAGTACAGTTGGTTTGATAATATGCATATGGAAAGTTCACGGAACCACAACTAATCATCCCCATGCGAGATTTCCCAGCAGGCTCTCAGACTAATGATAGTACAGAGTTGTGCATCTAAATGCATTTAGACAAATCAGAACTCTTTTGGAACAATATACTCTGGCTAGACAAAAGAAATATAGAACTCACTGGCAATAGATCAGCTCATCATTTTTGGAGAAACATGTCCTGTGCAGCTTTGATGATCCAGTGGAGAGTTTTATGTGCAGCAGTATGTGATCATGTTTCAATAGTGCACTGGTAGAAGTTGACCATGAACTGATGGGGTAGGCTGTTTCTCTTCAGGCTTCTCAGGTAGTATAGTTGTTGCTGAGCATTGACTATAGTGAGTTAAACCAAAACATGGTAAAGTGCAGATACCACCTGCCTCTGGTGCCTTCTGCACTGGAACAGCAAATAAATGCCCATGTTTGCACTAAGTTGCATTTGTGGATGGTCTCGTGAACGATATTAAGAAAGTCCTCACCTGCTTGCTCCAAAATCACTTGTAGAAGGAAGAGAAATGAGAAATGTAAAAGGAAAGAAAGGAGAGAAATGTACGTTCCATATGTCTAAGATTTCTTTTCTGGGATCTCTGATCAGCACTGAAGGGGTGCTTATGGACAATAACACGGCGTGTTAATGCATGTGAAGTCAATGCTGTCAAAACCTGACCACAGCCCACCACAGTCAGAGTTCATCAGAGGATTTAATTCCATTGCTGCTTCCCTAACATCCCTCCTAAAAAGGGCTCCAAGAGACAGCTAACCAAGCTGTCAGCTAAGCAAGCATTCACATAGCTAAAGGAGGCATTCACCACGGCACCCATTCTAAAGCAACCAGACCCTTCTAAGCAGTTCATTGTAGAAGTCGATGCCTCTGAAACTCAGGTTGAAGCTGTGTTGTCACTGTGATTTTTAGAAAAGCCTAAACTTCACACAGTGGCATGCTTCTCAAAGAAACACTCACCAGCCAAACAAGTCTACAACATTGGGAACAGACAGTTGCTGGCAAGTAAAAACTGGCTCTTGGGGAATAGCGGCACTGGATGGAAGGTTCATCATCTACACTGATCTGTTCATCATCTACACTGATCTGTTCATCATCTACACTGATCCCAAAAATCTTGAGTATCTCAAAACCAGCCAAGTGTTTGAATTCACCCTAGCCAAGGTTCCAGTTCACTCTCTACCACAGACCTGTTTCAAAAAATGCCAAGGCAAGAAAGAAAACTCATGCCATTGCCTACTCCTCAGTGACCATGGTTACACTTTACAGTGCAGTCGTACATTAGTCATGGCCTAATGGTTAGAGAGTCGGCCTTGCAACCCAAAGGTAAACCTGAAGGTTGTGGGTTCGAGTCTCAGGCTGGCAGGGATTGTAGGTGGGGGGAGTGAATGACCAGCGCTCTCTTC
>CM074922.1:25893813-25904788 GCA_037576815.1 Pangasius larnaudii | reverse complement strand
AGTTTTTCCTTGCCACCGTCGCCATTGTCACCACTGGCTTGCTCATTAGGGATAAATTCATAGGGATAAATTTACAGAGATAAATTCAAATATTAATCCATTTATTTCTGTAAAGCTGCTTTGTGACAATGTCCATTGTCACAAATGTCCATTGGTAGGGAGAGATACATTATATAAATTGGGACTGCAGATATGGTGTTCACCAGAGGGGATATATATAGAACATAGGGGAATTATTAACCAGATGGTGATTAGTAGGCCTAAAGCAAATGTATATTGGATAGGAGAGGTAGAAAGTGAGGTAATGCTAAGTGTTAACTAATGGCAAAAGTACATAGAGGCACAGATCCCACGTGCACAATGGCCGAAATCCAGCTTCCATTGTACAATGCACTATGACACACTGAACATGAGAAAAACATGGCTAAAAGACATGTAAACATGTAGTGGCAGAAAGAAACAACCCATTGCCTACCACAGCTCTAAACCGGATAGTGTAGCACAGGGCTATCCTCCATGTTATCAACAAGGGCTAGCTGGCTTATATTAGGCTTATGAAATAGCATCCACTTTAACTATGTGCTACCTAGTAATTGATTATACTCATCACTAAGTAGTGGAACTAATAGAATGAGGGAGATTCATCTTGACCCAGGCACATATTCAGGCCTATTAATCTCTCTCCAGCCTGTGCGAGGATGGAGAGGGCCCTATAAGGGACCCAATTTGGAACAATTATAAATGGAATTGAAAGCATATATGCAACAACTGACTGCTATACATAAAGCCATCTATTTACAGGAAAAGAAAAAGGAGCCAAAAGAAGAACCAGTTAATCTGTCCCCAGTGGTACCAGGCGATCTGGTGTATCTAAGAGTGTTCAGAAGAAAATGATATGAACCCAGAAGGGAAGGATCCTACAAAGTGGTAAGAGCTACGCCAACAGCGGTACAAGTAGAGGGTAGTACTACTTGGTATCATAGGTATCCCACAGACTCAGGCCCGTCCACTAGCTGCTAATCAAAGTCCATACACTTAGCTCCCTAGCTGTTGATTGGGTCACAAAGTAACCCTAAGCCAGCCCTTACAAGGCAACAACTAAATGAGGCACGAAAAACATCTAGTGATAAGATTCTTGGTAGAGGAATAAAAGAAAAGCTATTAAGAATAGCAAAAAATAATGAGTGGTATAAGTGGGCTACACACACATCCCATGAAACAGGAATGAGTAATTGTTTACTACTCACACCATCACCATTAAGAACACTTATAGTATTCCCTAATCAGTATGACTATGGACAATGTGCTGAGTTTAATCAACACTTTTGTCATCTGCATGATTTTAAAAGACCATATTGCCCAGCTGAATGCTTAACTATGTTGAGTAGCCCAGATAACTTAAGTAGTTACAATTCACCAGGATTGGGAGAGTGGTGTCAACAATTAGATATAAGAATAGAGACTAAAAAGATAGAGATCCCCTCAGATTATGAAATAGATTATATACTTGAGTACAAATGCTTTAATATGTTTAAAGGCAAATATAGCATGGGAGAACTTCAAGGACATTAATTCATAGATGCAAAAATCAAACATTGGTCTCTCCAATAAAACATCGGTATGATGAACAAATAGTACCTATAGTAGATTTCTTCTGGTTTTGTGGGGGAACACTGTTGAGGGCAACATTACTTAAAGGATGGAAAGGGATCTGTACTAGAGTACGGATGATCTCAATAGTGGATTGGAATATAGAACAACCCGTTAGAAGTAACACAAAAGAGAACCATAGAGTAAAGAGGGCATATCAGACTGATCCTAAAGTGTACATAGATTCATTAGGAAAGCCAAGAGGTATACCTAATGAATTCAAAACCAGAGATGAAGTGAGGTCAGGATTTGAGTCTATTTTAGTATGGATAAGCCCCAATTAAAATACAGAGTGAATGTTTGGGGATCAATGTTGTACTTAGAGCCCTAATAATGCTGCACCACAATCTCATTGGTGATTTACTGAAGCCATGAACAAACTAAAAAATCTCAGACAAGAAGTGATTCTTCATTCTTCTTCCTCACCAGAACACGGCTACTGCATATAAAGAGACTGCACGTACAATGTGTGTGTTTGTTATAGTATAAGGATAATTGACTGGTGTAAAATCTACATAACTGTGATACCCACGGGCAAGCGCAGAACCTGTTGCACGCTCATGCTTCTAAAACACCATTTGATGTTTAGGGAGACGAGATCTTTTACTTCTTCCTAGTGCAACAAGCGTGATTGATTTTTGGGTTCTTTCGTTTATTCAGCCAGCAGTCTTACGGATCTCACCACAGCAACATGCAACACAACATTGTGTGAACTACTACTAACTCTTCTCTTTTCTCTTTCAGGTCTACTCCAGGGATTTCCATCTGGCTACCGCCACCCACTGGACACCCATCGCCTAGCTGTGAGTATGTAAAAAATGTGTGCATGTACTGAATATTTTAACATACATAAAACAATTAATTGAACCACTATTGAACAGACATTACAAAGAAAAATTAATATATTTGGGGGGAGGGGGCCTAGCTTTTTATACTAAAATTAATCTATCAATATACATATTCTAGATTTCCCCACATTCTCCCCTACAAAACAGAATGTAGTCCCGACATTCTCAGAATACATTATTGGTTATTCACCAATGAGATTACTTCTTAGGTGGAGTCAGTGATACAAAAGTTCAAGTACTAGTGCTACACGTTCACACACCACACACAACATCTATCTCCTTTTCCATGCAGTGTGTTTGCAGCAGACATCATTGTGCACCATGATCTTCTACAACTATCACTGTTCATCAACAGGAATCTGTACTTTCACTGAAGGAATCCAATCTTGAACCATTGAAACAATCTACTTTTTACGTGTTTTCTTCTGGAATGTTGTGGCTGCTACTTTATCATTAAAACTGAAAAATATTAAATTAATTGTGCTCTTGTTTTAATTCAACTTATCAATCAAACTGATTAAACTATTAGCTGGAACTCTCATTTAATTAGCATTCTAACTAAAACTCATTTTCTCTCCATTTAATTCAACAGCTAACCCATCTACAATGCTAGGCTGACCTAAGGTATGGTAAGTAAAAAAATTTTTTTGCTTTTCTGTTTCTCAAAGGATATGTTCTTTTGCAGGCTGGTTGTGAAGGAGTCTCCGTGTCACTCTCTTCAGTCTCATCTGTTTCTCTGACCTCTCTTTTTGAGGATGACACATCATCTTCTCCCCATCCTGCACCTTGGTCATCTTCCTCCTCTGTATCTGCATCTTTCAGCATCACTGTGTCCTCTGGATGAGGTTCTGGTTCTGACTGTAGACGCCTACTGTCGTTTCGACTCTCCCTGTCAATTGGCACTCCAACCAGGCTTCTCCAATCATCTTCACCATCTGAACTGTTATAGTGCATTTGATTTTGCTGTGTTGATGTTTTTCCATCCTTTTTCTTGTTCTCTTTTTCAGGTCTCCCAGGAAGGTGTTCCTTTTCTACAGGTAAGTAATCACAAGGGAACAACAGATTTCTGTGCCGTATTCTTGTTTTCCCTTTCCCATTTTTAGGTTGAACTTCATATACTGGACTATCCTGGTACTTTCTCTGAGTGACAAGGTAAACTTGCTCTTCCCAGAATGGTTTGAGCTTCCTGGTCCGCCCTTCTCCTTAAAGTTACGAACTAGTACCCTATTACCAGGGAACAATTCAACTCCATGCACTTTCTTGTCATACAGAGCTTTTCCTCTTTCCATCTCTCTGTGCGACACTCTTGAGGCCAAGTTGTAAGCTTCCATCATTCTCTTCCTCCAGCCCTCAGCATAGTCATGGTAAGAGGAGCTTTGGTCTTTCGCTGGAACACCAAACATGATATCAATGGGCAACCTGGGCGTACGACCGAAGAGGAGATAATAGGGTGCAGACCCCGTCACCTCATTTCTTGTACATTTGTACTCATTCACAACCTTTGCAAGTGATGTCTTCCAGTCGGCTTTGGCAGTCTCAGGCAAGGTCCTCAGCATTGCGAGCAAAGTTCTGTTATACTGCTCAACTTGCCCGTTTCCCTGTGGGTGATATGGTGTTGTATGGGAGCCTTGCACACCACTGTACTCTTGCAACTTGCCTTGATCGTGGTGCAGCTTCGTTGGGAACTCAAACTTCACAACAAAGTCTCCGAACACTTTCTCTACAGCTGTCTTAGCACTCTGGTTTCTACACGCATATGCTTGAGCGAACCATGTAAAGTGGTCCGTTACAACTAAAATGTATTCATAACCTCCTTTACACAGAGACCAGCTCAAATGGATAAGTGGCGGTGATATTGTTCAGAGGAGCTCAGGTCACCCTGTTTGGACGCTTGCTTCTCAGACAACTGCAAACATGTGTGACATAGTGTTCCACTTCTCTTTGCATGTGGGGCCAATAAAATCGATCCCTGATCAAGTTTAGCATTCGGTCTGCCCCTAGATCAGGCCCATGTCCTGATGTAACTCCTTATAAACAAGCTGGTGATATTTTTTGGCAGGACCAGCTGATGACTTGTTGCCCTTTTATGGAACAAGAGACCATGCTCATCCAAGTATAGTCTGGCTTTTTCCCTCATCAGTCCCCAAGCCTCTTTGCTCCTGTTTATGGGCCATAACATAATCTCTAAACCTCTCACTTATGGCCCACTTCAAGGCCAAAAATTCCAACTTTCCCAAATGGAGATGGTAGTTTTTCTCAGGAGGGTAGTTTTCAGGGCTCTGCATCCACATGCTATCACTACTAACTTGCGTCCCTGTCTTTGATACAGCACTGCGCCGAGGCCTTCCTGTGACGCGTTACAGTGGAGTACAAAGGGTTCATTTAAATCTGGATACCCCAGCATGGGTGGATTGGATAAGCAGTCAATCAACTCACAGAGGACCTTTTGATGCTCACGTCCACGTGACTGGATGTGATGATGCAAGCTGTCCCTGGCGACTTTTCCCCTTGCCCTTCCGCTTCGGCGGTACTCTTTCTTTTGGTGTTGTCGTTTCAGTGAGCAGCACATAAAGAGGGGCGGCCTTGCAGGAAAGGTTCTCAATGTACGACCGGTAGTAAGAGAGAAATCCTAATAACTTTCTCACCTCGCCAACTGTCTTAGGAGTTCTCTCCTTCAGTGCTTGGACTGGAGCAATGTCAGCCAGGTCCATCGTGTACCCATCTTTGGTCACCAGCCTCTCTAGGAATTGTACCTGGTTTTGGAATACTTCACATTTTCACATGTGATGATTATCAAATGTTTCTGAATGGATTACGTTATCATTTAAATAAGGTTGGCATACCTCATCACACAGGCACTCCTCCATGCTCCTTTGAAATTCGGCAGGTGCATTTGACAATCCGAGCGGGACCCTCACCCATTCATATAATCCCCATGGTGTTATGAATGCAGTGAGAGGTTGGCTGGATTCTTCTACAAAACCCTGGGGATAGGCTTTGCCTCGAGGACTGAAAACCAGGCGCTGCCCACCAAGCTGTCAAGCCTCAAGCCGTCTGGCCACTGTGCGCACTCATCCGGCAGAAAAGCAGGGCGTCTTGGTCAGATAATAAAGGGCCCATTTTGATGCAACATTTAACAGCTGTATCCTATTTAGCTGGGATTTTTGTTACTGAGCTTCCCGTTTTCACTACTCCATCGCTGTATCCATCGTCCTGACTTCTTCTTATTGAACTGACTGAGTTCAATAATACAGAGATATTATTACAGTCTTTTACAGTATTATTACTGCTTTCTTACAGTCGCAGGACAGGGCAGTACTCATGGCCTTGGTTGTTACACCGGTAGGTTGCTCAACACCATTGTTCAGAAGATACTCAATGACATTGTACCCAATAATGGGATGCTCTGCCACCCCATCATCAGATACTAATATCTGCTTTGAATATCGCGAGTCTAATCTTATGGTGTTTACAGAAAGCTAGCTTCATGAGGGAATTCTGGATTCGCTACTTGAACTTGATAGATACATGTTGGTGCGCACAGATCGCTCCATTGAATCTGGTAAAAAAGAGCGGAGAAGGAGTTTGTATGTACATATGTGACAGATGGTGTAAACAATACACAGTAAGATACAAGGTGTGCACCCCTGTTATCCAACTGCTCTGTGTGTCACTCAGACCTCACTATTGCCGAGAGAGTTCGGTTGTGTCATCATATGTGCAGTGTACATCCCACCTAGAGGCAATGCAGGTATAGCTTCAGTGCTCACCTGGAGACCCTATTTTCTTTCTGGGTGATTTTAACCATTGCAAGCTAGAAACTGTGTTAGCGGGTTTTAAGACATGTAAACCAGAGTACAAAACGGTTAATATATGGACAGAGGATTCTATGGAAACAATTAAGGGCTGTTTTTTGTGCACAGATTGGTCCATATTTCACCAATTAGAGCTTGATGAGGTCACTGACACAATAAGTGATTACATTAACTTTTGTGTAGATAATGTGGTAGAAAAAAAGGATGTTGTTGTTTATCCTAACAACAAGCCCTATATTACAAAGGACATTAAAGAGTGCATAAATAATAAAAAGCTGGCATTTAGGAACAGGGATAAGGTAGGACTGTTAATAGCACAGATAGAATTAAAATATCATTTGAAAAAAGCAAAGGAACAGCACAGGCAAGCTATGGAACACAGTTTTTATATTTCTAACACAAGAAAACTTTGGGAAACAATGAAATTGGTCACTATCCTGAACCCTGCTAAGAAACATATTACAACATTGGACAATCTACAAAGAGCGAATGAGCTAAATGATTTCTATTTGGGATTTGAGGCACAAAATGATTTAGAGGAATGTCATAGCATATTACAATCATTGCCTGATACCAAAGATACCCCCTGGGTGGAAGAAGACCCACGTGAAGGCTACTGGGCCAGATGGTTTACCAGCTTTTTTGTTTAAAAACTGCGCTGAAGAGCTTGCAATAGCATGGTGTCCCTTATTTCAGTGATCTTTTGATACCCACACTGTGCCACTCTGTGGGAAAAGTCCTAAATAACACCAATTCCTAAAAAAACTGGTGCTAGAGTAAATAATGTTCTTCGTCCTGTGGCTCTGACTTCAAATGTTATGAAGTGTTTTGAGAAATTTGTAATCTCATTGCTGGAAAAAGAAGTAGAGTTACTATTAGACACCTGTCAGTTTGCCTATAAGCAGAACAGGAGTACTGAGGATGCCGTTCTTAGCATTGTTCATCTTGTGTCTAAGCATCTTGAGAACACAAAAGCCTATGCTCGTATTTTATTTATTGATTTTAGTTCAGCATTTAATACAGTGCAGACACATCTGCTTTTAGGGAAGCTGCATAGCATGGGTGTCAGTGCTCTTTTAATCAAATGGTTTTACTCTTTTTTAAGTAATAGAACTCAGCAGGTTAGGGTCAATGGGACACTTTCTGAGGTCAGATACAGTAACACAGGAGTGCCACAAGGTTGTGTTTCATCGCCTGTGCTTTTTGCTTTGTACACGAATGACTGTAGGAGCACATATAGTAATAATTATATCATGAAATATGCTGATGACACTGTCATTTTGAGTCTCTTACACAAACACATGGACCTATCATCCTACCACAGTGAAACAGATACTTTCATTCAGTGGTGTGACAACAACTGTGTTAAATGTAAAAAAGACACAAGAAATGGTCCTTGACTCAAGAAGTGTATCTGAACATAAGCCTGTGATCATTAAAGACACAGTGATACAGCAAGTGACATCTTACAGATACCTGGGGTTTTATATGGACAGTGTTCTTTGTTGGAAGACAAACATTGACAGTCTGTGCACATGACTACAACAGAGGCTTTGTTTTTTAAGAAGGCTCAGATTGTATGGGGTGGGTAGCAACATCTTGCTTGTTTTTTACATAGCCACGCTTGAAAGTCTTATTCGCTACGAAATCGCAGTCTGGGTGGAAACTTGTCTGTTCAACTGAAAAACAAATTGGCTCATATTCACAAAATAGCCATGAAAATCATAGGAATAAAACAATTTGAGCCCATACAGACTTCATATGAACAGGCAGTGATGAGAAAAGCAATAAGTATCAGTACTGATTCCGAACATCCTCTCTTTAGAGAATACCAGCCGCTGCCATCGGGAAAAAGACTGACAATGCCAGTGTGTAAAACTAACAGACTGAAGCTTTCATTTGTTCCTGCCTCAATAAAACTGCTGAATTTTACCAAGAACAATGCACCTATAGCATATTAGCATTTTACTGGGTTTTGCACTTTACATATCTTGTATTTTATATTTATATACTGTTGTATTCTAATGTATGTTCTTAATTGTTTTATTTAATTTGTTTTATTTATTATTATTGTGTTCAGAGCAACAGTGTAGCACTTTGCCCAAGACAAATTTCCTTTCAGGGACAAATAAAGTTTATCCTTAATACAGGTACCTCCAATTCCAGCGGTGTGGCTTTGTCTGTTCCTAGCTTGAACGTCACTTCAACCCAGCTTTCAAATGGGATGACTGTTTGATTTACTGCTCGACTGGTGAGACTTCCAGGACCTAGAATCTCTTCGAGGCTATGTAGCATGGTGTGTGGGAGATGTTCTTTTCTCCACTTTTTGTTCATGAGACAGACTTGTGAGCCAGTATCCCAGAGTGCTTGCATTGGCCACACCATCGAAGAAACAGTTCACCAGACTTTTCTCTCCAATCAAATTCAGCAACTGTGCATTGTGTTTGGTGGATAGCTGATTAGCATTTGCTGATCTGATGAGCTGTAGGTAGATCTCCTCCTGCTTTGCTGTTTCCCAGGCTTCCAACTGCTTGATGCTGTCACACAGGAGTACATTTTGATGTTTTGACCACTGGGATGGTGTCGCGTGAGCCGTCATACTACTAGCTGAGTGCCCTCTTTCTGTTCTTCCTGCAGGTGGTCCCCTGCACCCTCTGGAAAGTTGCCCACAATGGTCACTCTGGTCACCTCTACCATGCTCCTGACACCAACGACATCCCCGCTTTCTTTCTCTGTGCTGTATGGAACGGTAAGCAGTCATCACTTTCCTCATTTCTCCAATCTCCTCCTTCAGCTGCTTGATGGCCTTGTAGATCTCTGAGTCTTTTCTTGTCTGTGACCTGCGATGTTTTCAAAGCTTTTACTTGTGTGTGCATGGACTGTTCTTTACCTGCGACAGCATGAACCATTCTGTCTTGACTTTGATGTAATTCTGCCTGGATCTCAGTGACTTTAGTCTCTTTGACATGGGCATTTTTCTCGAACTTTTGCTGTCGTTCCCACTCGAGGCTTGCAGCTTTGTTCATCTTTGTGATGCAAACTTCATCCATGGCTGTAGGGTCAGGCAGGCTTTAAGTTGGCATTTAATGTGGTCATTTGACAGGCCTGTCCCCAGCACACATAGGAATCTCCTCTGTATGAGATCTGGGCTGTATGATTCTTCCCCATCCGGCTCTCGAGCAGCAGCTAACTTTTTTTTAATTGAATAGCTCAGAAGAGGAAGTTTTGTGGTGACTCACTGCTCTCCTGAGTTACGTTTTTCAGTCTATGATACAGGTTGGTTGAGCTTTCTTCCTTATAATGGCCTTTCAGAATTGTGTGCAGCTGGGAAAGGGTTAAATCTGTCTTAATCTCCAGCATGTCATGCATGCTCATACCTGGACTGATTGCTCTGATCACAGCATCATTGATCTCAGACTCTCTGTGTCCTTTATTTATTCCAGCGTCAATCTGGTGCATCAAGTTGCTGTATGACAGCTTATCTTTCTGTCCCCGTTCTTCTATTTGGCCATTAATCTTAAAATCACATCGGATTGTGACTTCTGGAACTGCCTGCTGATGTTGGGGAAACACAGAGGGTCTTGACACACCAGAAACTTTCAAACTCAAGCGTTGGATTTCATTTTTCAGCATTCTTGTGGATAACTCAAAATGATGCTGCAGTTCTGCATACTGTTTCTTTAAATACGTGAGCTCCGCTGAACTCCTGTCTGTGTCGCCACCGCCATCTTGTACCATGCGGTTGTTGCGTTGCGTCATCTCACTGGCAAACTCTAACAAATCTTTCACACGTTGACGAGCTACATCATCCTCTTCTGTTTCTATAAAATTCTCTACTGCTTCACTTATTAATCTGATCAACGAGTGTTGTTTACTCTGTCCCTCTGCCAACAATTTTGCATACACACACACCTTGTGTAGTTGATCAAGCCACAGCCGGAGCAATGCCTCGCTCAGCCGATCTTGTAGTTGTTCTACGTCCATGCTCAACATCGCTGTAACTTACTCAAAACAGCAGCGCTGATCCCATCCTCTTCACCACTATTTTAATAAGATAAGATAAGATAAGATAAGATAAACTTTATTAATCCCTGAAAGGAAATTCAGTCCTGCAGTGCATTGAGGTGAGTCGTCCACTGCAGCTGCTTCTCTGGTCCATCAGGGTGTTGTGTAGGTCAGGGTATTCCAGAATGGCCTCTAACTTTTTCTGTGTGCATCTCTCCACAACTGCCTCCAGTGATTCAAACCTCATTCCAGTCACTGAAGAAGTTTTTGCACCAGTTTGTCCACTGCCTTGCATCCTTCTGTTTTATGCTGCCTCCCCAGCAGACTGCAGCATAAAACAGCACACTTGCTACTGTAAAACATTTTGGTAAAACATATGTAACATCTTCCTGCAGATGTCGAAGGATCTAAGACATCTTAGGAGGAAAAGCCGTCTCTGCCCTTTTTTATAGTGTACATCTGTGTGAAGTGACCAGTCCAACTTATTGTCCAGGTGCACACCTAGATATCTGTAGGCTGGCTCCACTTCAATGTCCGCACCATAGATGCTGACTGGATAAGGAGGGGGTTTAGCCCTTCGAAATCCACTACCATCTCCTTGGTTTTAGAGGTGTTTACTAGGAGGCAGTTTTTGTGACTCCAGTCACTGAAGGATTT
>CM074922.1:25842104-25860329 GCA_037576815.1 Pangasius larnaudii | reverse complement strand
TAATAATAATAATAATAATAATAATAACAGTGCTGTGCTGTGGTTATTGTGTCTTTGCTGCATTTCACCACATGATGGCGCTGCTGTGTGTTTGAACACGTTTCCACAGTATTGACGCGGAAAAAGCCACTTCAGGGCGTGTTTATTAATTATTTATTAATTATTTATTATTCATTACTTTATTTTACAGAATTATCGCGATAGACAAATTTGCCGTGAGTTAATGTGACTAATAATTAATAAATGAATAAAATTGTACCACTAAACACTTTTGGAAAGATGAAATAGGAATGTTTTTGAGGATGCTACTATATTTACTAAAGTGCTTATTATATATTATAGTATGTTATTAATGATATAGTTTTATAATATATTATTAATATCCACAAGGAGGCAGTGTGTGCTCGCAAAAGTTTGCACCCCCATTATTTCTGGGTGAATAAAGGAACATGCATGTCAAGTTCCCAATTTATCTACACTAAGAAAAACTATATATATATACACACACATATAATAAAAGAAAAACAAACAAACAAAAATAAAGATTTTGAATATGTGTGTATTCTGCCACAAGACATATTCAGATTTATCTAGAAATATTTCGAAAACTACTGAACTATTGAACTATTGAACAGGGGGTATAAACTTTTGAAGTGATGTCTTGTTTGTATTTTTCACTATTAATATCTCATGTATTATTTGACCTTTTTTTTTTTTTTATTACTTGTGATAATGAAGGAACGTCTGTGTAACCTAACACACTATGTCTCATTGCTGAAACTCTCTGACCAGAGGGTGTGCAAACTTTTGCACCCGGCTGTAGATCACCTCTCTGAGGAGAGTACAGTTATTGTTTTTGCACGAGCAGCGATCAGTGATGTGTGTATGGCCCGGAGCCCGAGCTGCTTCACTGATTTATTAACCTGCTGAGTGATTCTCGTCTCAGTACGTCCTCTCTTTATGAATCAGTGTTGAATAACGGAGGGGACGTCATGCAACTGAGGTTTATTTCAATACTGAGGTCGGGTCACATGACCCGCATGTTTCTGGCTAAGAGCAGATCCTTTTACGATGATCTCTGTATCGAGATCCACTCCTTATTTTCATATGACAGAGAGGACCGTCGGCTGTTTGTGTCACAGGGGAATCTTGAGAGGAATCTTGACAGGAAACTGAAGGACCTGTCTAGACAACAGTGGGTCAAAGGTCAAGTCCACCAAGGGTAAATAAAAGGTCATGGTCAACAACGAACGATGAAACATTTTGTGCGAGAACGGTTAAAGGTCGCTTTCGTCAGAACAATCCACGAGGAGTCGCTTCACGCTTCAGTATTGATTCTGCACAGACACGCTGATGATGGAACTTTATTTAACAAAGTCACAGGATAAAAACAAGATATTATTATTATCTGTACCTTATTCATACAGAGCGACCACCACGAGCCACTGTGAGAGTCATGCTTACGGACAGGAAACCGCCTGGTACAATATACAGTGAAGAACTTTTTCCACCAGTCAAGGAAAGTCCTTTATGATCCACTACGTCAGTCTGTATATATACATTAATCGCACAGCAGGTCAGACACGAGAAACAGACACTATTTACACCGCTCAGTGGAACTTTAAGTCACATTCATACGTCACTGAGATAACATTTCACACTGACTCTGTGAAAGAATTGTGAAACAAATCATCAGGATTTCTGTAACGAGCGAGATTGTGTTCGGTGAGGGTTGGATAAGCTTATATATATATTCCATAGTGTGTGAGTATCTGTACAGGTGAAAGAAAATTAAATACAACTCGGGCTGCATCGATACCTTTTTTCTTTATAATGTTAGTAAGTTGATTTGGCCAAAAGTTTGTGGACACCTGACCATCACGCCCAGATGTGCTTGTTGAACATCCCGTTCCAGATGTTTTCCCTCTTTGCTGATATTTATAATGAGCTCCACTCTACTGGGAAGGCTTTCCACTAGATGTTGGAGCGTGGCTGTAGGGGATTTGTGTTCATTCAGCTACGAGAGCGTTAGTGAGGTCAGGCGCTGATGTTGGGTGAGGAGGCTACAGCACACAAAGATGTGTACAATTGTGAGTTTCCAGCTTTTGTAGTAACAGTCTGGGGAAGCACACCTCATATGGGTGTGATGATCAGGTGTCCACATACTTTTGGCCGTAGCGTGCACGTTAGTTAGAGTGGATGGAGTCGGGTTACAGCACAGAAGAGCTGGGTTTTGTTTAGCTTCTGTACAGCTGTAAGTAAAGTACATTTTTGTTTCTGTCGCACGGAAGTCCTCCATTTCGATGATCGATAGCGGTTGATTGTCAAGAACAACATATTGGAAGATAACAGTTTAGAGTTGTCTATAGACATTTTTTCTCAAGATGTTCTTAACTGGTTTCTTGTATTGTTGGATGCTGTTTGATCTTTTCAGAGCTTTGATTGATCATTAATCGTGAATTATGGCCAGATCTGTCATTTAACATGACAGCATAGTGTCTATGCCACATTGTGTCACCTGGTATCACCTGGTATCTTAGCATTTTGTACAAGTAAATGAGCACGGTTTTGGTCCGATGCCTGATACCAGTAATGGTATCGATGCATCCCTAAATACAAACAACGATAATTTTCCATTTACAGATTCATCGCATGCCATTTCACATCCAGTGTTCTGCTGAGAGAGTCCCGTCCTGCTGTTCTCAGGTCAGCTGGACGGTGCAGACGTGCACGACGTCCTGCAGTGATGCCGAACGCACAGTCAGACATCAGGCAGCACAAACCAGCACAGAGAACGATGAATAATCCGAGAGATCCTCATTTTTTTTTCTGATCAGGAGTCAAAACAGTATCTATGGACAAGAACTGTTCCTGAATCAGCAATGCACGGTGAACGTCACATCAACGCTGCACTTCAAATGCTTCGTTCTGAACCAGCAGAGGTCAATAAAAACCCTGCGAGTAGTGTGCAGATGTTCTTGGACTCCTCTTCACAGTTTTGAATAGCGTCTGCCGGCTCTTCCTTGCGAGAGACGATGTCCTGAGAGCTGCTCTGCGTCTGTCAGTCTCTCGAATCGAGTTCATATCAGCAGCTCTGCGGGATTAAACCTCCTCCTGCTGCAGAGAGGGCTACACTATCTACAGTGATAAAGACAATCAGACAATCAGCTTCCTCCCTTTACAGTGGTCCCGGACAGCTTTCCTCCTCTCCTCCTCCTCCTGTGGGTGTCTGTGTGTGTGTGTGTGTGTGTGTGTGTGTGTGTGTGTGTGTATGTGTGTGCGTGTGAGTGTGTGTGTGTGCACTCCGTCTCCGCTCTCAGGTGCAGCAGTCCCGGTCCAGCTGGCTCTGAGACGAGATGAGAGAGGGGTAGGGCGTCATCTTGTCGATGTTGACGTAGGTGGTGTTCAGGAGGATGTAGTGCTCTCCACTGAAGCTAGAGAAGATGGCTGAGATGCGTGAGACGAGCTCGGAGAAGGTGGGGCGCCGCTCGGGTTTGGGGTGCCAGCACTCGATCATCACGTTGTAGCTGAGAGGGAAAAGAAAGAAAGGACGGACGTTTCACATTCCATTCTGAGCTTATCGTGAATGTAAAGCATGTATAGCACGTCCTGACGTGTTTTATCCCTCTTATACGACAGTTATGTCAGAAAGATTACCATTTTTTTTTATTTAGTAAAGAAAAATACTTTTTATCCATTTATTGTTACATTGTGGAATTCAGTGTTGTGGAATGTTCACGAGACAAGTTAGTTCCTCTTCTCTCTTGCATTATAGCAGCTATAAACCGTCATTTCCTCAGCAGCATGTCTTTTTTTCTCTCTTTACAGTTGAAATGAAACACATTAAACACATAAACAAAAAAAAAAAAACTACGAGAAACCACAAAGAGTAAAAGCGACACTGGAGACTCCTTCCGTAATTGTTAAACAAATGTCCCTGTGAATGAACTGTTACTACAGAAACAGTGATGTGTTTGAATGAGTGCATTAATATAAACCTGTGATTTGCATCTGCACTTCTGCCAGAGCTGCTGTTACAGCATCCAGGTAATGATTTAGGGGATAATCTATTGGTCTAGCGCTAAAACTTACTAAACAAAGTTGTTTGTTTTGTGCAAAGAATTCACACACTGTGGAGCAGTAATCTGCTGAGCAGAGCCAGATGAGGAGGAGGAGGAGGACGAGGACGAGGAGGAGGAGGAGGAGGAGGACTATGTTTCTGGTTGACTGGATTAGAAGTCTGTCAGATCATTCTGCAGCTCCTGATGGGAGGAGATGTTTGTTCATATCTGAGACACTGTTATTATAGAGAAAGGTGCTGATCTAGTCTGCCCGTATCTACAGGGTGCTGAGCATGAGTGTATCTGTTACTCACAGTGCCAGTGGTGCCTGCTGTGGGAGTTGTACTGTGTGTGTGTGTGTGTGTGTGTGTGTGTGTGTGTATGTGTGTGTGTGTGTGTGTGTGAGACCACTCAGAGCTGTGCAGGGAGAGCGAGTTAAGCTCCAGTAGTCATGTGGAACTGAGTTGGCTGAGGCTTCTGATGAGTTGCTACCAGGTCACTGACTCAAATGGCGTTCAACAAAGCCTCTTTGTTTTTGCGCTCTCGTACAAAGCTAATGAGAGCACTGAGGCACGCTTCCCTCCCCCTGGAGTGTGTGTGTGTGTGTGTGTGTGTGTGTGTGTGTGTGTGTGTGTGTGCGTGTGCGTGTGCGTGTGTTGGCTCACAGGGCATCAGGGCAGAACTCCGGCTGCAGCAGTCTTCGTCCTTGCAGGAGGAAAACCGTGATGTCAAAGGAGTTGACGTCGGAGTAGGGCGGGGCTCCTCGGGTCATCAGTTCCCATAGCAACACCCCAAATGACCACTGCGAAGAATAAAGAGGAGAACAAAGTAAAGCTGCAATTCAGATCATCACGTGTGGGGGTGTCTTTGTTTAAAAGATGACACAAATAATAATTCAAGACATAAAGTTGCCCATGAAATTTTGCTCGTTGCTGTGCTTCCTTTTGAAACAGGAAGTCAGGGAGGGAGCATGACTGATTTCTCGAGTGATTTTCAACAGCAGATAGCATTCGAGGTACGCCACACCTTGCTCCGAATTGAAACCCGACTCAACGGCGGCTTAGAAAAGTGACTAAATGAGCTGTCACAAGTTGTGCAGGATTTCTGCTGTGACTTTGTCACATTCGATATCTCGAGCACAGACTTCCAGCCACTGCCTTTCGGATTATTTCTGGGCTGTAGCTTGTTTGTTAGCAGCCCGCAGCAGTTCTTTACCACTTCTCCATGGCAATCAGAGCAATAGCAAACCAACAGGAGAGAGGAAAACGACTGCTGTTTAACACAATGTGGCAAAAAAAAAGATATATATATATATATATATATATCAAAAAACGAGTTTTTTTGGACAACTCTCTCACACAAACACACAAACTTCCAGGCTTTGATATGTCCAAAAGTTCACTTGCCATGTCATACACACAATTCTGTATAATAAACTGCGTGTCGCAGCACAGACATCATTACAGTCAGTGGCCTCTACATGTTTAAGCCAAGCTGAAGATTTCGGGGGGGGTTGGGTTGGGGGTGAGCGCATAAATCCAACCATCTTTGACATATATGAGGTGTATATACTGTATACTGTCTTGTTTGTGTCTCCGGTACGGAGAGATTTGTGCAAAAGTCTGCATTTCATCGGGGCATTAATGGGAGTATGTTTTGTACTGAAGTATGTATGTATGTATGTATGAACATAAATCAGTCAGTGCAAATCACATCCTGTTTTTTTTTTTTTTTTTCTTCCTCCAAGCCACACACTGCTTAGACACCAGTGCATGATTCATGACATACCTCGCAATAGCTGACATGCATGTACACGTGTAAGTGCAGGTTAAGATCTGGGGGAAATATTAAGTTCTGTGTAAATAGTCAAAGCTAGATAAACTGTAATTAATAAGCTTTACATTCGTGTTTGTTCGAGTGAAATCCGGGTGCACTCAATAAATTAAACTGAGAGCTCCTAAGTCTTTTGAGGATTATCTTTTTATTGCCCAACCCACTATATCGCTTGTGCACTGACTCATAGATGGATATGTCGGATAAAAGAGAATTAAGTGCACATAATCAGTGAACAGAGTAGTTTCGCTTGTCAGTTCAGCTACGTTGCTGCTTCTCACTTCTTCTCTGCTTAACAATTCACATTCTTCTCCATCTGTAACACTTCATACCGTCATTCCAACTATTATTATATTATTTACTACTAATAATAAGCGCAAACCGTCATACGTTTTTATTATTGGTTGTATCATATCACAGTGCTGCTGATTTCTCCGTTCTGATTGGTCAGAAGGTGCAGAATAATTTTAAATAACAGCAGCTCTGACAGGTTTATATTAATGTGCTTGCTCTAATGTTATCGTTTCTATAGTAACAGGTCGTTTACTGGGACTTGTACAGTGCATGAACAACAACATTTTGAAAATATGTGTAATCGTTGATATGGTGAGGTTTCCTGTGAGGAGACGTTTATTCAGCGTTTACGGAAGGAGTCTCCAGTGTCAGAGCTTTGTAACAGTCAGTAAGGTTTCTGCCATGGGAAAGCCTTCAGGACAGAGGAGTTTAGACTTCGTGCTTTCTTGGTAACGTGACGCGCTGCATTTTTTTTTAACTCGAGAGAGAAAAAAAGAGAGGCTGGTGAAGGATGGACTGTTTTTAGTTGCTATAACATAAGTGAGAAAAGGAACTAACTTGTTTTATTAAATGTAACTATATATGAATGTCATTCGTTAATAAATTATAAACTGTTAATCCTTGGCAAATTGCTGTGGAATAAGAGGAATAAAACATGCTGTTATAGGAAAATAATCAACTTTGGGGTCATCACCGGCTTACATCACATACACTATATGGCCATAAGTATGTGCACCCCTGATCATCCCACCCATATGTGGTTCTTCCCCAGACTGCTTCCGCAAGGTTGGAAGCACACAACTGTATAGAGCGTCTCTGTATGCTGTAGCGTTACAATTTTCCCTTCACTGGAACTAAGAGGCCCAGACCTGCTCCAGCATGACGACGCCCCTGTGCATAAAGCGAGCTCCATGAAGACATGGTGTGTGAAGGTTGGAGTGGAAGATCTCGAGTGTCCTGCACAGAGCCCTGACCTCAACCCCACTGAACACCTCTGGCATGAACTGGAACACCAACTGCACCCCAGACCTCCTCGACATCCCAAAATCAGCGCCTGACCTCACTAATGCTCTTGTAGCTGAATGAACACAAATCCCCTACAGCCACACTCCAACATCTAGTGGAAAGCCTTCCCAGAAGAGTGGAGCTCATTATAACAGCAAATGGGGAATAAATCCGGAATGGGATGTTCAACAAGCACATGATGGTCAGATGCCATAATGTATCACCTGGTATTGGAGGTTGATATCAGGGACATTTTTACAAGTAAATGTACACAATCTTTGTCAGTGATCAGATGCGTATAGATATATGAGTAAGTCACTCACAACATCAGACTTGGTAGTGAACTTGTGAGTCTGCAGGCTTTCTAAAGCCATCCATTTCACAGGCAGCTTGACTCCGCTCTTGTTGTGCACACTGTAATATTCCTTATCGTACACGTCTCTGGCCAGGCCAAAGTCAGCCACCTTCACTGTGTAACTCTCGTCCAGCCTACAGGACAGAACACACACACACACACACACACACACACACACACACACACAAAGCAGAATGCGTTATAAAAACACAATACAATCTGTGGTGTAACTCTCAGCTAAACTATATTATTGTAAAATGTAAGTGTTTTGTAATAGAATATTAAAACTAAACACACATTAAAACAAAGAGAAAAAAAAAACACAAAACACATGTACAACACATGCAAGCTCAATCACTAACACAATCTCCAGAGGACTGCATCTTTCGAATGCAGATCTGCCATCCTCAAAGGGGCATAATGTGTGACGGCAGTGGTGTAGCCAGGAATCGATTTCAGGGAAGGATGAGGAAATATACTGAGTAAAATCACCACATGATCTGTATAATTAAACTGATAAGCCAGACCTACTCGTATTTTGGCTGGATGCCAGACAGTAGAAACAGCGACAGCGCAGATGTGTTATTTAATCATTGAAGGCATCAGCCAATCTTATTAATAACATTCCCATACAATACCTTTATGATAATATCACTGAAAATGATTCAAATAAGATATTAGTAATAAAGGGGAAATATGCTAGTATCTTATAAAAGCAGATCTATAGTTCGTTGTCTCCTGCTCCAGTAGTTCTTCGACATGCCTATGTTCAGAGGCTGTTTTATTTTTAAAAACAGAAACAATAAAAAATAATGTTTCGGATTGGTTAATCCTGATTCTTACCTTAGCAGCCGGTAGCCAATAAAATGTGATAACAAACTAAGGGGCGCAAATTAATGCCAATATCAAAAACTAAGGGACGCTTTCAATTGGATGTTTGTGTCAGTAAAAATTTGGAATCACTACGATGACTCTGTTGACCGTTTCTGAACATCAGATATGATAATAATATAATAACATTAGCTATAATAGTAACATTTTTTTGTGCTGATGTTCATAAAAGGTATATAACATTAAGTAGGAAGTAAGTGTGTTATCTTAACCAACCACAAATAAGCACTTGGAACTAGTATGATATTTCAGTGGGGTTCAAACCCAAATCGCTAGTCTAATGTCCCTCATAAACCTGAAATGTTTCCTCACGGCTGATTTTTTTCACTGTTGTTTATAAAAAAGAGTCTTAATGTGTCTCTTAAACGTGGTCAGTGGATCAAACAGTCTGATATCAAGAGGTCTGATGTTCCACATTTTAGAAGCAATTGTTTTGCTCAAACAATTATTTATTCAAATTTGAGATAGTTAAGTAATTTTTTCTCAGTATTTCTGCATCTAGTTGATTCGGGAAGCTGAGATAGTTCACGTTTGAGATTGAGGACGACACGGCGACTAACTTTTAGCTGCGGAACCTCTGTGCTCTACCCGCTAGCTAATGTTAGTGATAAACAGAATTGTGGCTCTTGTGCTATCATTTGGATGCCTCATTCATATAAAGGCCCAGCGAAATGTTTCTCTTTTTTTTTTTTAGGAGCTTCACCATGGAAATCCAGGCTTGTCAGCACTAACAGCCTAAAGAAGAGCACTCGGGCCGAAGCCGAAGCCGAGCTGCTGCTGGACTCGGAGGCAGGTAAATAATGCATTGCAATACAATATTAATGCTGTGGTTTAATGCGTCCATAGATATGAAGGAAAAAATAAATAAGTAAAAACTCTTCCACAGTGTTGCTGAAAGCTTACATGCAGTTCCTGGCTGCGAGATCTCGGTGCACAAACTTCTTGCTGGCGAGATACTCCATGCCTTTAGCCACCTGCAAGCCGAAGCCCATGAGATCCTTCACCGTGGGGTTCTGCTGAGCGAAAAAAACAACAATCTTTCACTGAGAAAAAAAAACACACACACACACACACGATTTTTTCCCCACAGATCGGGAGTGTGAGAGATGGCTACGCGGTGTGAGCGCTGATGGCCTGGCTGAACGTACGTGACTCTCGTCTCGGATGAAGTTGCGCAGGTCTCCGTGCTTCATGTAAGGCAGCACCACCAGAGGAGAGCCTTCACTGGGCAGGCAGATTCCCAGCAGAGACAGCACATTGGGATGGCTGAAGTCCTTCATTATGATTCCTTCCTTCAGGAACTGTGACACCTCTTCGATATCTGTGATACCTGCACTCACGACACAACACAATTTTAAATTGCTTTGGCTCTAAGATGGAGAAAAGCGCAATAGCGTGTGTATTTTAGTACTCAGAATAAGCCACTTTAAAAACAAGTTCATTATTAGAACAGAAATTCACCATTCATCCAAACATTTAAGGCATAAAACACTGTTATATGAAAATAATAAACAGAGAGAAAAAAAAAACAGCACGTCTCCCAAGTGGTTTATTCTTTTTCCACAGCAATTTGCCAACGATTACATCATTTTTTTATTTATAAAATGCCTGGCATACCTATTAAACATTTATAATTACATTTAATGTTGTGGAACGCACACAAAGTAGTTATCTCCTGTCCTCACTTATGAACAGTCACTCCTTCACCACTCCTTCACCTCTCTTTTTCCTTCTCTTGAAGTTTATACGACAAAACAACACGTCGTGTCCTATAACAGAGAAGCTCCAAAGCGTTAACTCCTCTGTCCTGAAGACGCTGGAACACTTGGCTTTACCTCTGACTGTTACAAAGCACTGACACTGGAGACTCCTTCCATAAATGTTAAACTTCTACTTACGGAATCAAATCGCAGATATCTCATACAGCATATCAATTCCATTTAGGTGAAGTGCTCACCAAAGAACTTAAAGGCTCTATGTAGAGGTTTTTCCTATCAGAAAGGGTTCCCAGGATTTTCTGGAAGCTAAGAACCGTTGATTATCCAATAAACCCTTAAAGAGCCAGTTTCCTAATGTATTCACTGGGTTATTGTGTGGCACAAACTTAAAAATATTGGTCAGCATTGTCTTCTAAATACCTAGAACCCTATGCTAAACTGAACTGGTGCATTTTTTAAAGGTTGATTGGAAAATTAAGGGCTGAAAAGAGTCAACATGGAACCATTTCTTATAGACCATCACTCCATTGTAGGATTCTACATAGGGTTCTACTAAGCTTTAAGGGTTCCCCTAGAGAGACTACCGAAGGACACTTGGAGGATCTACATTTTCGAGGCAACAGTCATTCAACAGAAAGTTCACTTAAAAAAATAAATAAATAAAAAATAAAGGAATCAAGTCTCAGAACGTCATTTGAATAGAAATGGGCTTATTATTTAATGTCTGTTTGCTACTATATACACTCAGGATCTAACTAATCTCCATCGTCCCCTAACCCCCTTTTCCCACAAAACCATCAGCTGAACTCCATTCACTCGAAATGCCTTCAGTGCTCACACACAGCTCGATATGTCACCCTGGAGAGAAGCTGTTTCAGAGATGGGACTTAATCTAGTGTAACATGAGCCAGCCATTACTGGATGCACTCTGCGTCTCTCTCCGGGGCTGCCCCTTTCCCCCCGTCTCCTCTTTAATCTAGTTTGTGGGGCTTTCACATTTAGAGAAGATTAAACAGCTGTTTAGTGTTTCCGTGGAAGCAGAAAATAGCAGAGCGGAAAGGAGAAAGAGCACAAAGAGCAGGACTGGAGATCACACAGTAGATCAGGTGCAGAGCTGGATTAACGCTTGAGGAATCATGTGTGCTACATCCGCACACCTGGAATTTCTAATACAATCCATCAATGTATCGTTCATCCCATTACAGACTGGATAAAACCTTCAGAACACTACAAAAATGATCAGCATGCTTTACATTAGGAGTCCCTTAACTAACGTTAATTAGCGCTTTATTAGATGTTTATTAACATTTATGGGAGGAGTCTCCTGCGTCAGTGCTCAGCGCTTACAGCTTATGCTTTGTGGTTTCCAAGAGCGAGAAAAAAAGAGTGCGGGAACGACTGTTTATAGCTGCTATAACATAAGTGAGAACTAATTTCACCGACATTCCACATTATAAATACAACTATAAATGGATAAAGCATACAACATGCTGGTTATTAATGAATTAAAAATTGTAATCGTTAGCAAATTCCTAGCATAAGATGAATAAGATACTTTGAGACGTGCTACTAATAAAATAAAAATATAAATATAGTAAGTATTATATAGTAAGAGGAACTCCGATTCATCACACCACAGTGATGTTGATGTTGTTTTCCTATAACAGCAAAATTGTTATTCCTTACTTGAGAAGTGAAGCATAAGTAGCCTTAACAAATTAAATACTCGCTAACTATCGAAATACACCTGCTTTGACTATCCGTTCAATCAGTGACTCAAATAATTCCACATAAATTAGCAACAATTTCACTACAGCATGTTGCAAAATGTTGATCATTCACCAAACATCCGTTAACACGAGTGTGAGTTACTTTGTTAATGCTGCTGATGGAATATAAACATGAAGCTGAATGAAAAGCCAAAATGATCATAGGGGCAAAACCCGCCGCTGCATTTCTCAGCAACGAAACTCCGACTGTATACAAAATAATGAGAGTGTCATGAGAATTGAGTCGCGGCTCTGCTCCGCTGAAATCGGCTCGATGGTGAAAACAAATGGCGGCGAGGAGAAACAAGCTCGGTGAACTGGTCATAAATCTCACAGGGTCTCCGAACGACATGTTACGTGATTAGGGGCAACTCTAATGTGATATGGCCACTAGACGGATCATCCGTCATCGTTATTATCATCTTAATGCTCACACAGACATCGTAAAAGAGACCTGTAATAGATTAGCCTCGCATCGCATCGCATCGCATCGCTCAGTGAACACGAGAGACAGAAAGAGATAACAGGATCTCGAGCAGAGAGTTAAAGCAGAGGACACGTGGATGAGACGATTTGCATCTCCATCCTGTTGCAAAAATCGTTCCTAGTTTCGATAGAAGTTAAAGTTACCGCTGACCATTATGAAGCGCTGACACTGGAGACTCCTTCCATAAATCCTAACGGGAAACTTCACCATGTCGACAACTAGACACATTCTTTAATCAGTTTATGCAGACTGTCTGCTTTACAAGCCTCCGTGAACGACCTGTTACCATGGAAACGATCGCATATCAGAACGAGGGCTTATATTAATATAAACCAGAGCTGCGGTTCTAGAAAGTTAACCACTTTCTGACCATTGAGAATCCGGTGCTGTGGTATATTACAGTGGTGTATATAACATCTGTATCAACTCTCCACGTGGTGTAATGTACTGTTAAAGAGGACACACTTGTATGTTGTCTCACACACACACACACACACACACACACACTCACGGTTTAGAGACTTGACTGCGCAGTGCTGTTTCTGGCCGTCTGGCTCTAGCAGGGTCCCGTGGAAAACACAGCCGAAGTGTCCTGCCGTTCACAAAGAGGGGAAGACAACAAGTAAGCCTTAGTGCATCAATCTATCAGAGGTCCTGCGCCGTGTTTACGGCCGTTTATTTCGTTCAGCTTGTCACAGCGCTGAACAATGAGGAATCCCCAAAGCTGCCTGCAGTGCGGACAGCGCAACAATGCTGTGGGAATATTCCTGTTTCCTTCACTCCCTCCTCATTTTCCCATACTGGACTTGCATGCAATGTGTCCTGAGGTCAAACGGCGTTACTGTGAGGCTGCGACGTGTTTTACAGTTCCGTCTGCATATTCGATTGGGAGGAAGAGATTTTACGCTCTGAACAAAAACAAAAAAAGATTTTATGCTCTGAAAAAAAAAAAAAAAAAAAAAAAACGATACAATTTAACTTTATCCACTTAGACTCAAGCAAACTTTGTTTGCGGTTTCAAATCCGTTGGACATCAGAAACTCGGTTTGCTCAGTCAGAGCAGATTGATTTTTCTTTCTTTCTTTTTAAACATTTTTTTTCTGTGTTTCTAAACAAACACAATGTTGAATGAATACCAGCATGAAGGCAGGTCCAGTGTGAACACTACCTGGGCCTGGTGCAATAAACAGAACATCAGAGCTCGGGAAATTACCCACAATCCTTCATGTCGTCGCTGCTTCCACCTGATTAATGTCTCTGGCTGAAGTCATTTCTCAAATTCTGTAGTGGAAGCGGCGACGGCATTCCAAAGTGTCTCACTCTTTTCAAAAGTCCATTTTCCAGTGTATTTAAGAAGCCAAATCACAGTTTTAAATAATTTCCGATTAAATTTGATGTATTTACATATAATAAGATTTTTCATCGCTATGTGCCTTGATCTCCTCCACATTTCTTCCACGTGATCTAAAACCCGGGGCTCAGTATTAAGTCAGACTTGCCTAGCTATGTAAACAAAGTCAGCTCAAGTGAACAGTCAGTGGATTACTACAGAGCAGTGTTTCTCAATCTCCTGTTTCTCACTCACCCAGTTCAATCTGGTTCAGGCTTGTCGATTAGCGGATGAGTGAATCGGGCGGGTTTGAGGATGGAAAGCTAAAACGTGCGGGGCGGTGGTCCTCCAAGACCCGGATTGAGAAACGCTATTTTAGCTGACGCAGGTACGTTAGAGAAAACTCTTCGCGCGTATTAGTCCCTTTGCGGAGTCTGAATCAGACTGATACCGATTGGGTCTTTTGCTATTTGGTTTAGTTTAACAACTGCACATAATTAAAGAAATCAAATCTGAAAGCTGAAAGCATCCCCGTAAAGCAGAAAATGTAGAAATGGCAAAAATCACCCGAGCAAAGAGAGCACGGAGAACAGCGCTTTGCGTGTCACATCTAGTGTTTTTTTTTTTTTTTTAAATCTCTTTTTGATCCAAATCTCCAGAACTCATGGCACCTCTGCAGAGCTACAGCTGTTCGATTCACGTCCTTCAGCTGAGTCGATTCAGAGTCGAATCAGTTGCTCACTAGAGTTTACTTGGATGCACTGCTGAGACTCTGGGACCTGACTGCTGTGTTCTCATCTGCCTAAAGAACAACACCAGGGTTCTGTTCAGACAGAATAAACATCTGTTCATATGCAAAAGCGACCTTACTTATGCACGTAGTACAGTGCGGTGGCATCTCGTGATGTTTTGTTGCATCTCTCTTCTGAGATTTTGCCACAGTCTGGTGTCTCGCATGGAAGCAAAATGGCTAAAACCTCCAGCAGATATCTACCTCCCGAAAACTGAGAGATTAGACGGAGAGCTTTCTCTAAGGCACACTGCCGTTCAGTGAACGGTGCGTAAAGGCGGGGCTGCGGTGTGCTGTTTTGAGGTTGGTGTGTGTTTGTGTTAAAATAATGGTGTGTAGAGGAGCGTAATCTCCCCTCTGAGCTGCTATCACGTCCCCCCAGATGGCAGCCGAGTCAGATTACCACACGGAGCCTCGAGACAGCCCAACAATGAGACGGGAATTTAAAACGGGAACAAATCACCACACCAAGCACCCCCACACTCACGCTGTACTAAAACTTACTCAACCGCATGCACACACACACACACACACACAAACACACACACACACAGAGAACTGGGCTTTCCCAGAGGGGTTGCAGTGGGTTTTAGGGAATTCTGGGAAAGGCTGAGAATGGGAATGAGAACTCTACAGTAAATCTGATCTCACTGAGTTCACGCCCCCCCCCCAGGTTTTACAGCACGATGGCTAAGAGGGACGATTCAGCATGCAGACGTCCTGCAGTGTCGCCCCAATTCGACACGTTTTTAAATGGATTCGAATTCCTTAAAAGCTCTTTTTAAAATTACTAAAATTACTGTCCATGAAAGCTCACAATTTATGTATCACTAATTTAGGTTATAGGATTTCAAACCACGGACATCAGTCATCAGTCGGCATTTTATAACCTTAAGCGTGGAAAATTGTTAGTGCGTTAATGCACAAATACGGCAAAGAAAGTCTGTGTAGCCTTATGATAATCTATAGCGATTGCAAAGGGGCATTTGGTGTATTAGGTTTCATTTAGATTTACATCATATTTATACCTTATATTTACACAGGACATGATTAAAGGCAACAAACAGAGTTCCTGGACTGTGAGCAAATGAAAGGAAAAAAACAAAAACAAGCATGACTTGTTTGTTTGCACTGATTTAAAATAAATGACTCTTAGGGGTGTCAATAATTTTGGGACATATTTTGGAGAGAAAATATCTTAATCATTAAAAAAGTAGTTCTACTGAGAACGATTTGTCTTAGAATATTTTAATTCTACTTGAATTATTGTGCAGAATGTTTATTTTATACAATATATTTTTATCAAGGGCGCCAATAATTCTTATGTATTGTATGGTTTTCCTTGGAATTGTATTTTCGTAGAAAAACCGCAGACCACAGAAACATTTTCCGCCTTTTTTCATTTCAGCGCCATTGGGGATGCAAAGGTTGACACTGAACAGGTTATGTGATTAATGCGTACTGCGTGTGGTAGACTGTTGAAAATCTTTAGCGTGTCGTCTCACCTCTTCCGATAATCTCGCTAACGTGTAAGAGCAGGTCTTCCCTGGCGATGACGACATGCTGCACCTCTTTCAGGAGCTCAGGGTGGAGGCTGCTCAGGTCCACGGGTGCAGAAACAGGCAGGAGGGGAGAAGACAGGTCTCCTTCCGCCCCCAGCACGGAGGACAGGTCCACGTGCGCGTGGACGTATGGGGGAGGACGGCACGACTCACTCGGAGACATCGGTAAGCTCTGGTCTGCGGGGTCAAAAGGTCGAGAGGTCAATCGCTGGCTCGCTAAAGCTTAAGACTGCGAGGGTCAGCTAAATGAGCCGAGTTGTCTAAGAGGTCAGGTAATTACAACAACTACAAAGGGAGACGGGGTGAAACCCGAGAGCTGGCTTTTTTATTTTTACGGATGAGAGGCTGAAAGAGAGAGTTTTCACTCCTTTGAGAAACGAGAGCAAGGGAGCATGCAAAGAGAAGGAGGAGGAGGAGGAGGAGGAGGAGGAGGAGGAGAAGGAGAAGGAGGAGGGAGAGGATAAAAGTTTTTTCTGCTGAGCTGGAGAAGGATCCCTGCTGGAGCAACATGATGCAAAAACTTTTATTTTCAGCAGGAAGCAGCAAAGGCAGCAAAACGTACCCTCAAGCAAAGTGGTTCTATAGTCCAGAGACTCGTGAGACACCAATTCGTTAGTGGGACTGACACTCCTCGCGTTTGCCAGCATGTCCAAGTGTGGAATGTGTGCGCGGCCGTCATACCAAACCATCCCCTCAGCTAAATCTACATGCAGATAGAGAGAGAGAGAGAGAGAGAGAGAGAGAGAGAGAGACAGAAAGAGTTTTTTTTAAAAAAGAAAACGAGGACAGGCCGCTTCCCCATGTGCTCCTGCATTATCAGTCTAGCGCAACCCAGAAACTGATGCTTCTCTCTTCTCTTCTCTTCTCTTCTCTCTGTCTCTCTCTCTCTCTCTCTCTCTTGGGGCAACACACACTATTATTAGAACGTCTTCCTATTAAACAACGTGCTCTCATCCAGAACTGAATCCGATCTCGAAACAGCGAGCGCGGCCAGTGATCATCGCTTGCACAGAGAAGCGCGCACGATTGCGCCAATACGCACCGTCGATGTGCTTCTTCCTCTTGATCCAGGCGAAGAGTGCGAGCATCAGGAGCAGCAGGATGGACACACACACCACGCCGGCGATCAGCGGCCTGTAGTCCTGCTCCTGCGCCAGAACCACTCGGCCCAGGATGACCGAGGACGAGGCCTGCATCCACTGCAAACACATCGTCATGCAAATAAATCATCGGAACATGCGTGGACGCAAGTCTCCCAAATGCTAATGCTAATGGTTTCACAATCCTTCAAAATGATAAACCTTAAAAGTGTGACGGATCAGAATCGATTTTTTTCCATCAAGGGACTCCCCTTAAGCGCTGGAACGCTCAATGAAATGGAGATTATGTAGAAAAATAACGTACGGTTGTGACCTATTTGCAATAAACGATGCAAAAAATAAATAAATAAATAAATAAATAAATAAATAAAGGTTCTCAAGAAGGTTTGAAGACTTTACACTTTTACGCTCATGTATGTTTCTCCACACTTCAGCTCCACCTCTTTCCTTAGCTACGTACCTTGGTTATGTATGTCGTTTCCTAAGCACTGATAAAGTCTCTGTTTTAAAATGGAAAAAAAAACGTGAATTTACAACTCAAACATACATTCACAATCAGCCATTCAAGAAGAGGTACCCAGTTAAAGGTCCTGCTTTTGAGCGCAGAGTTACGTTAAACGGATTCCACTTTAGCTATTTTTAGTGAAGTATTCCTTAAGTTGTATATGTAAATGATGAAGTGGACCGAACAGCGGATAAGAGGTAAGAACCCGCTTGAGAATAAAGATAAGTGTGGTGTACATTCACTGCCATAAATCTGGTACACTTTACCTTGGCAGTTACACTTAATGCTTAAACTCTACTCCTGCAGAGCTGCAGTCTGTATATTTAAACCTTCTCCACACTCCAAACCCACTTGAATCAATCTATTAAATACTTTTTTTTTTCAAACGTATCCCACAGCCCTGCTGGATCCTCGACTCTGATTGGTCAGAAGGTCTTGGCTAATTTTCTGTAACAGCAGCACTGACAGTAGTTCAGCTGCAAATCAAGAAGATTTTCTTCTTCTTCTTCTTCTTCTTCTTCTTCT
>CM074922.1:25797459-25810891 GCA_037576815.1 Pangasius larnaudii | reverse complement strand
TGTGGCCTCTCCAATTTTGACAGGATCTGCCATATAATTTATACATATGGTGCCTTGCGTAAGTATTCGCCCCTAACCAAGTGGCTAAGGGTAACTCTTAAGGACATGGAGTTTGCCAAAAAGCATGTAGGAGACTCAGCAAATATGTGGAAAATGATTCTCTGGTCTGGTGATTAACTTAGCGCTATATTTGGAAGAAACCCAATACTACCCATCGTCCTGAGAACACCATGTGTGCAGTGAAGCATGGTGATGGTAGCATCACAGTGAATCTTACCCTTGGCCTCCTGGTTGCTACTCTGTCTAATGCCCTCCTTACACCAACACTGACTTTTGCTGGATGGCCTCCTCTAGGTAGAGTCATGGTTGTGCCATATTCTTTCCATTTTTTTAAATAATGGATTTTCTTATAGTAGCTCACAGTTTAAAAAAAAAAGAGCTACGCTACCCCAAGCTGATCACTGCTAACAATCACTTGCCGGATTTCTGCTCCATATATAAAGATCATTAGAAATGACAAAGCAAACATTAACTTGTGTTACTTGTTTACACTTGTACCACTAGAATAATCTATAATGATCTATAAACATTATAATGTTCCCTGATCTTTGTTGTGTTTTGTCACATGGCCGATTTTCTTTCCTGATGAGTCACCACCTGCTGAGAGTGTGATATTACCAGTAAGCTATGAGGCAATGTGTCACCATCTCATCCTACACACACATTCACACACACATGCACTGTGTACTAGTGATTATAGGAATTATGGCTCTTTTCAGTTAGATCAATCGCTTCAATATCAGCAATAAGAGTTGTCTCTTTTGACTCCCAATTGGTTCATTGCCAGTTTCTATAAAACTGTTCAAATTTGTTGGTCTTTTCAATGAATTGCGTTAGAATGATATACATAATTGTTCACTGCATTATACGCCACTTCGTGTTGCATTCTTCTCCACTCTTTACAACTATGTTAAGCAGACAAGCATCTCAGAACGCACAACACATCAGACCTTGAGAAGGATGGGGTACAACAGTAGAAGACCATATCTGGTTCTATTCTTGTCAGCCAGGAACAGGAATCTGATGCTACAGTAGGCACAGGTTCACCAAAACCAGCTTGTCTGGCACCAACATCCATGCCACGGTCAAAGTCACATTGCTTTCTCATTCTGATCTGGGGAATATTGCCTGAAGCTCTTGACCGGGATACGTATTGCACTGCTGCCACATGATTGGGCGTCATTCATTAACAAATAGAAAATTTAATTGTTGGTAAACTGCTGGGGTATAAGAGGTTGTATGTGAGGGTATGTGAGTCGGCACTGAGCATTCACCTAAAGGAGTGTGGTCAAAAACCCAAATTGTTTCCAAACGACACATCATTTCTGCATTTGGCTTGTCTTGTGCTTGTTTTCATGGCATGCCACTTCCTGTCAGATACAGAGGCTGTAATTTTGTCTTAGATTGATATAATTTTGCCTTTTAGCTATTAAAAATGAATGCCATGCCCCTGCTGCTTGGTATTAATACATCCAGTTTGGCAGGTAACTTAATAGCCCCACTGCAGCACCTGTAAACATAATCCATTTTGGCTGCATGCTTTTGCTCATTTTTTTGTTTTTGTTCAGCCATTATGAAAATCCTTGCCAATCATGTAGATGTAGCATAAAAGTCGTGTAAAAGTGAAAAGCGTGTGCAAAAGAAGTTTTGGATGTAGTTTTACATAATGCTGGCATCTAATGTTTGAAAAAGAAACTGCATGTTATCAGCAGGTTTTGCAAAAATTTGTACACCCTTGGTTTTTATATGGAAAAAAATGTGTCTACAAAACTGTAGTTGTGTGTTCATTTCATGACGCTCGTCTAATGAAAAGCTGTTACAACATATAGCCTAAATATTAGAAACAAAGCTAGCAATTATGTTTATTAATGTCTTAATAAAGCGTTACAATGCAATCTAACACAATTTATAATACTATATAGTTATAAATAGTCTACACAGGAGTATTTATTTAAGACTTCTATAAGGCAAACAGGTGAAAAATCAGTAATCAGAGTCATTGGTACTATTTTTTTAAACAATAAAAACAAATGGAAGAAAATAGTTTATACAATTAAGTGAAGCCGCGACAATGAAGTGAAAGACAAAATAACTGAAAAAAAATTGCCTTATGAATTCACAAAATTATCCAAAACTAATAGTAAGAGACTTGAAAAAAGTCCTTAAATGAAAAATGATTCTGATTGGTCAGAAGTTATTGATTAATTTTCTGCAGTCGCACCTCTGAGAGCATTTGTATAGTGGATGTTACACATAAACAGATTTTAAAAAAAAGTGTGTAATTGCTGATTTGACATTTTCTGTGAGGAGATGTTTGTTTAGCATTTTTGAAAGGAGTCTCCAGTGTCAGTGCTTTACATTAAGTATAGCTATAAATGGATCTGTTCTGTAATTAATAAAAAGTTTTTTTCAGTGTTAGCAAACTGATGTGGTTTTGAAGAAATAAAACGCTTCACATTGGCTGCATCACATCACCCTGTCATTGATTACTTTCCTAAAACAGCACGGCCCATCCTCTCTTATTCCTTACTTATATCACGTTCAGAAATGTCGTTTGGATCGTTTCAGTTTCAATATTCAATATTCACACAAACAGAAGCAGTCTACTCTGTAAATCTATTACAGAAGGACTGTGTTTGACTTGTAACGTTTTTACCAACACACTGACTCTCCATTCTTGTTGTGTAACCGAAACTAAAGCTGTGTAAACTGATGTGGAAAACACACAAAACAGACATTGATCGACTGAGAAAAGTTCTCCTGTTCTCTGTGTTGGCTGGCTGGAGTTTACCATTCTGGCATTTTGCTTAAAATAACACAACCTTTCCAAGTTCAAATTGAAACGTTCCAAGGTAAAGTCTGAGGCTTGCAGATAGCAAAAGCAGAAAAAGAGAAGAGAAAAAAACATGGAAACTCTTATATGCTTCTTAGTGCGGTTATTTAATCAGTCCATCTGTTACTCTTGTTTTCTCTCTCTCTTTTCTTTAACCGTGATAGTAACGCCAGGTGTGTGATTATGAGGTCTCTGTCTCTTTATTTCTTTTTTTCAGGGAGGGATATAGCTCTTTGGGGTGGAGAGCTCTCTCACACGAGCGCTTGCTGTGGCTGTTCTTGCTCCTTTAGACACCTGGTTATAAAAAAAAGTCGGTTATGAATACATACATACTAATGCTAACACTAGGCCTCATTTAACAAACTGGATATTCATAAATTGTTTGATTTACGTAAGAAATTTGGAGTTCATGAAAATCCAGCTAGCACGGAAAAACGTCGTATCCTACATTCACCCCTGAGTTTGTTTACATTTTGACAAATCGGCTTCAAATTATATAATTAGCGATGAGTTATGGTGATTTTATATACGGATTACACTGCAAAGTTTAAATCATGTTTCATCACATTTAAAATTTATATTAATGACTCGATGCGCTGCAGTGGCTGAGCTGCATTACTGGAAGATTTATCGCGCACACAGCTCGCTCTTAGGAGATGCTCTTCACCGCTTAGTTGTCATTTTCAGTTCTCTGGGAGCTTTTTGCCTTTAATGGATTTTTGCTAGCGCAAAATGCAAATCATCTGTGCCGTGAACAATCTTGGTAGTTTACAAGTGATTGGCATTTATCAACATAAGCAAGAGGATATGAAGAAAATCAGTGTTATTTGTTTCTTAGGTTTGAACTACAAAAACATTTACACACAACTTTGCTAAAGATTGATAAATGAGGCCTACTATTTTTAAGCACCACACTCACGCACATGCATCCAACAGCACGTTTCTTTATAGAGATCAGCCAGATATCTCCAAAAGGTCACACTTTTCATGAATTTCTCTCACTATGAGGACTTGTGGGCCTTACAAAGAGAGAAATCCCTGAACATGCAATCAGATAAGATTCTTAGAGGAAAAAAAAGGGAAAAAAAAGTGATCACCATGGGCAATAATTTGGATACATTTCTCTGTACTGAGAAAAGAACAGAAGGACTGTTTACTCCAGACTAGCTTATAAAAGAAGCCTAAATGTTTGATATTTTAATATGTGGTTTTCTAACTATATTTATACCACTGCATTGTTGAATTCTCAATTGTGATTGGTCAGAATTCAAAGGGTCTTGTTTAACGGACACACCACATGAACTGATGGAAAACGTGTGTGTAATTGATGCTATTGTGATGATAAGTTTTCCTTGAGGAGATTTAGCATTTAGCATTATTTAGCATTTTTGTAAGGAGTCTCCAGTGTCAGTGCTTTGTAACAGTCAGAGGTAAACAAGAGGACGTTGTGCATTGCAGTTTGTCTGTAAAATTACTTTTTTTTTTTTATTATTACTACCTTCAAGAGACAGAAAAAACAGAGGCTGGTGAGTGAATGACTGTTTATAACCGCTAAAACCTAAGTGAAAATGGGAACTTTTTTAGCTGTCTGTTCACATCACACCACTCCATCAATGATTATTTTCCCATAACAGCAATCCCCGAATTGTTTGATTTCTTACATATTTTTACACATACACTACATAACTACAACCATTCCATTTGAAAAAATAAAGGTCTTGGAGAGAGATAAACATGATGGAACGTCTTACCAAAGCTGTTTGCAATTTTATCCAGCGTTCCAACAATTAAGTGTACAGTAATACATGAACTCTGATTACGTTTGATTTCCAAAAGGTTTTGTGGGCTCCATGGCAATCAGACCCACATTACTGTTTGGTGGTAACACAACCACAAATTCTTCTCTTTCTAAAAAACCCTCCCATCTCTGAAAGGAGGACTTACACACATCTTAATTTATAAGTACATTTGCCAAAAAAATTTATGAAACCATATACTGACATAATTCAGCAGCTGCCCTTAGATTTGACTGAATTTGGAGTAAACATGTTTTCTATAATGTTCTCACTACAACAAGATGTGTAGAAATTATTGGCTGTAGTAACACACACACACACACACACACACATTAGAGATGCAGTGGATATAGATCAGGCTGGATTAAAAATGCTGGAGTATTCCTTTAACTGAGACACACACACACACACACACACACTCTTACAGGCCTGATGGGGCTCTCAGGACAGCCATGCTGGTAGAAGAGTTTGCTCTCTCGCAGTTTAGGCACACACAGCTGCTCGAGTCTTGGACTCGCCTGAGCTGATTTAGCTGCACACGAGATCCATGTTTCTACATTCTGTAGCACACACACACACACACACACACACACACACACACTGTGTCATTGTGGTTAGTTTTGGTATGTGTGTGTGTGTGTGAGTGTGCGCAAGTGTGTGAGACCTGACGGTTGCTCTTGTACTCAGGGTGTGTGTGTCTGGGCTGAGCAAGCTGAAGAATGCGTGGAGAGGCGACAGCATTCCGCACGGCAGAGCTGATGTGCCACACAGGACAGCTGTGCTCACATCGCGTTGTGTGAGGGAGGCTACACACACACACACACACACACACACACACACACACACACACACACACACACACACACACAAAGATCGATCCTACTCAAACTGGGCTTAAGATGAGCTACGAATTGAATCAAATTTTAACAATAACAATCTGATCATTTCAATTATTATTAAATATCCCATAAATCAAGTTTCCATGCATAGAACTGCATTATAAATAACTCCAGAGTGTTACAGTTGCACCTTTATGAGTATATATAACCTCCATGAGTGTATATTAGTGTAGATATTTAAGTACACTGGTGAATCAAATCTCTCATAGTTTGATTCATTCAGAAGAATCATCAGTTATAATGGCCCCTCTGTATCAAACACTAGACTCCTCCACATTTCCTCCACACTTCCCCTGTGAAGTCCTACCTCACTACCTGGGAGCTCCTGGGACGGAAATTTGGGGTTGCCAGGCGCGCGACATGTTCATACTGTGCTGTACTAGAAGGAGAACACGTCCTCGTCTTCCTTGTTTCCTCAATCTCCTTGCGCTTTTCCCTAAAGCAAATACAGAGCTCGTGAGGGTGAGAAGCGAGCGCGCGCGCAGAGATTTAAACACCGAGCGCGTGAGGGTGAGAAGCGACACGCGCGCGCGCAGAGATTTAAACACAGAGCTCGTGAGGGTGAGAAGCGAGCGCGCGCAGAAAGCTAATCAGTATGGGACGCCAACAGGGCCACGTTTCTCCACAAAACAAGCGCGTTTTACTTTTATTGCAGCGACTTTTCGGCTATTTTTACGCCGTAAAACGTATTAAACTAGCAGTATTTTTGCCATTTTGTAACGATTTCAAACCGGTTTAAAAGCGTTGTTGGCTTTTGTGCCTCTTCTGACTGTGTAAAAGTCCTCTAAAATGATAACGATAAACATAACATGCTAATGGCAGTGAGCACAACCGGGAGCAAAACCAATAAGCGGTTAGAGAACCTTTAGCACTGGGGGTGGAAACCAGTAATGAAAAGCTCCGGCTTTGTTACAAAATGCTCTCGGTGTCAGCACAGTGGGTTTAAGACTCATTTGACATGTTTGAGAGTTTCAGTGGTGGTTCTTAAGGTAAGGAAAATGGTCAGTGAGTACCTGCTACAGTCATTTACACCAGATATTACTTGCTATGCTAACAAGCCACAGAAGGTAAGTGATCTTGTTACCACTGCTACCATCTACGATAAATAGACTAATGCTATTTGCAGTGCTTGTATAGCTGAAAGCTTTTAGGTATCCTGTTAGCCTACTTAATTTGCTAACAAAGAAGCGCTGCTTATAGTGCAACTGCTTAAGCTACTTTCTTCCATCCGTCCATCCATTTCATGTACCGCTTATTACGCAGGGTCACGGGGAGCCTGAAGCCTATCCCAGTGGACTCGGGACACAAGTCGGGGGCTCTCTGGACAGGGTGCCAACCCATCCCAGGGCACAATCACACTCGCACTATCGCACCCATTCACTCACTACGGACAATTTGGAAATGCCAATCAGCCTACAAGGCATGTCTTTGGATTGGGGAGGAAAATGGAGTACCCAGAGGAAACCCTCGAAGCACAGGGAGAACATGCAAATGCTGTGCACATGGGGCGGAGGTAGGATTCGAACCCCTAACCCCGGAGGTGCGAGGCCACCATGCCCCCCCAAGCTTTCTTATTATTATATAATTAAAGGCCCATTTATTATTCTTAAGCATTAACAGAATAATTCTGAACACTGTTTAAGTCTTTGGATTATGGCTGATCCTATCAGTATCATCTCTATCAGAGATAACCTATCTCTATCAGTAGAGTCATAGAGTCATGTATGTCATGCGTGATTGGGTTTAATAGATTGGCAAAACTATTTTAGCTTTGTGCGCCTTTAAGCCAAATCGTACCTAATGTTAATTTGTATTGAAGTAAGCACTATCTGAACGATCTCACACTGCAGTGATGACCCCTTACCTAAGCAAGTCTTGATGGAGGGCAGCGAAATCTTTTTTGGGTTGCGACAGAGCCAGAATCCTTGCGGTTGGTACGGCTTTTAACGTGGTCCAGGACAAAGACCATATGGTCTCCTGGTTTCCCCAAGTCACCTTCCTACAGTGTGAATGTAGATGGACACGAACACACAGGAAAACGGGTGCATCCAAGAATTTACTAAGGAGCACTTCTTCAAATAGACTTTTTGCATTGCCTTCACTTTTTGCACACTTCATTGTATTTTAGATTTCATTTAAAATTGATTAAATGTACTTTTTTCGGCTAGCAATCTACACACAATAATCCATAATGACACAGCAAAAACCTTTTTAGACATTTTTACATTTTAAGTAATTCAAATACTTTTTGCAAAATCTCAATCTATAAAGCTCTAGAGGACTTACTGTGGTGTCGTGAGCCAAACTGTTTTAGATTCTCGGGGCCGAGCGAGCTGCAGGATTCTGAAAAATAAAATCAGTGTCCAATAACAGACAACAGTGTAACATGCTTAGGAATCATGAGCATGACACCTTCTTTACCTGGGTGAAGGAGTTGAGCTGAAATGCCCTGGTGGGGGGGAAAAAAAAAAGCAAAGATATGACAAGTCAAAAGTAACGGTGTTAAATATTTCTGCACAGAAAGAATATATTAGTTATCAAATAGAGACATTACTCGTGTCCAGAGACGCCATGCTCCTCAGGTGGCAGAATCAGCGGGCAGAACTGTCAACTGTTTCCACGGCTCCTGTTACCCGAGCTACAGGGATCACATGGCTCGTGTAGCGTGGAGTTACAATAGCAGGCCATGCTTTCATTTGTGTTTGTGTGATGCAGGGGAAAGCTGAGCTTGATGGTCAAGCAGGAAAGGTCGCAATGAAAATGAATGAAATCAAATATCAGTAGTACGTATGTGCTAATAAACAGTGTAAGGAATAAAATAGTGTATTTTTCCTTTTATACCACAGCAATTTTCCAATCACTTTTTATCCACTAATAGTTGCATTCAATGTTGTGGACCAACAAGAAGTTAGTTCCTGTTGCCACTTATGTTGTAACAGCTACAAACAGTCATTCCCTCACTTTCTCTTGAAGTTAATGAGACAAAAATGCAGCCTGTTACTGAGGGAAAAAATAAACCGCAACATCTATCATCCTAAAGAGTTTCCCTTTGTGGAAATTTGCTTCATTTTAAGTTACTGTCTTAGCTCTGACTCTTATAACGTGGTGATGCTGGAGACTCCTTACATAAATGTTAAATAAGCCTCTTTTTCCAGAAAGCTTATTAAATGTAACTATAAACTGTTAAGTAAAAAAGTAGGACATCTCATTCTTTAATTAGCAAAAATTAATGGGCACATTGCTGCGGAATAAGAACAATGAAACACTTTAAACACAGGGCACCTGATATAGTAAAATAGTCAGTTTCAGGGTGGTAACGGCTCTCTGTTTTGTGTTGGGATGCATCACATGACTGCTTTGTGGATTATTTTGCCCTGTTGTGCTCTATTCTTTGCACATTTTGCTGTTGTACAGAAGGAATAAAAATCTTTAGGATGCACTGAACTGATAAGCAACAGCTTCATGTCAGGATTCATCACACCACAGCACACGTGCTCGTTTGAGAAATGTGTTTCGTGCTAACGGTGTTATTGAGCCAGTGTTTTTTTTTTTTGTTTTTTTGTTTTTTTAAATGAGTGTGTGATGATGTAGGCACATGGTTGGTTTGATGTTAAACTGAGGGCTAGAAGTTTCCCTTACTTGTTAGCCTTAAAGATTGTGCAAAACTAAAAAAAACGCAAACTTCAAGACACTATCAGTGTGTTTAGGCTGACTGACTACATTTTAGTTATGTTGTACCTTTCATTTTCTTGTAAATAATCCATGATAATATTGTAAATGATGATAAATGTCTGGGCAGATAATGGAATTCTTAATTACTGGTTATGACTTTAGAAAACAGAATCATACATGTAATCATTTTATTGGATATTTGTGTACTTTTAAACAAATATATTGCTTTAAAAATCTATCCGAATGTAATAGCATCTATACAGATATAATAATATATAAAATTACAAATGTCTGTGTATCACATCCATGTTAAACAGATACATCCATTACAGCCTTTACAGTGCTCAGCAAATTGTAGTACTTATACAAGAACATCTAACATCTAAGCCACATTGCATAAGACTAAATCAAACCACAGTAAAAACACTCAGAGGAGTGCTGCTTTAGTGTTACTTAAATACTGCAACAATAAACCCGTAACCCTGAAAGATGTTTAGTTTAGTGCTTTCTGCTTAAGGGATGTCTTTGGTGACACAATAGCCCTGATTCGTTTAGCCATTCGTTAATCTTAGCTAAAAACAAATAACCAATCAGCTGGAGCTTTGCTATTCCGCACAGTTACTGTTCATCATCTCGAGGATGAGCTCGTAAGCGTCCTTTGCGCTGGCATGAGCATCGGACGAGCCTTTCCAAAGCTGCGTACCCAAAACAGACAGCTTATGGCCGTCGCCTACTGAACCCAACGCCATCGACTCGTACAGCTCAGTCACACCGCACGCACCCGGGAGGTCCTGAGAGAGAGACACGGAGAGACAAATACATTTCAGGATGTTTTTTTAGGACAAAACACAGATTCTACCTCTGTGTTTGCAACAGCAACATATTCTGAAAGAATATATTTTTATATATAACAATAATAATAATAAGAATAAAAATAAGAAGAATTTGAATAACTTTTCCTTTTATTTTATCTGGTTTCATAAACTATGGAGCTTGGACACTGACAAAAAAAAGTATTAATTTTGCACATGAATTATTATAGAATTTTTTTTTGTACTTTTACATCAAATTTTTTATTTTTGCAAAAAAAAATTTTTGTACTTTTACATCAAATTTTTACTTTTTGCAAATGTTTTTTTTTCTTGTTTTTTCTTGTTTCAAAATTACAGGTTATGGTTTTGAGATAAAAAAAAAAAAAAAAAATTAAAAACCAAAAAAAAAAAAAAAAAAAAAAAAAAAAAAAAAAAAAACAAGAACCAACGACAGCTGCAACCGTTCCAAGAAAATGCCGTGTGAGGACATGTCATCGAAGCCCAGTGCTTACTATTAACGCTCCGTTCTAGTTCTTTACTTCATTTCCGTGCAGCTGTCACTCTCTCTCAGCACTACTCATTTCTCAAAAAAAAAAAAAAAAAAAAAAACCTCTCCTACCCTATATACACAACGCTGAATAGAAACGTCTAGAAGGAGGCTTTGCTTTAACCAGAAATAGAAAGTGTGTGTTTTTTTTTTCTTTGCCAGAGTTGTGCTGATGAATGAATACGGGAACAGTGGAGTTGGTGAATTAAAATACACACACACACACACACACACACACACACACACGCCGAGTCTGGTCTGACGTTTGAGTTAACGCTGATTAGCGACTAGATCTGTTTAAGCAGATGTGTTATGAGTCGGCTTTTCTGGTAAAGCAGAGCTAAAAGTGGCACAAACAGGAAAGGAATGTGTTCTTAAACCTGGCCCTGGCACCTGGACGCTCTCTTCCAGGCCATTTTCACTGGTCAAGTACTAGCATCCTGCATCCCAGTCACAGCACACACACACACACACACACACACACACAATAATAATAATAATAATAATAATAATAAATATAGGAAAATGCTGCTGGACACCATACAACTCTGGCAAAAAAAAAAAACCTTGGAGTTAGTAACTTGTGTTTTGGCTGCTTTAATTTTCAGGAAGTGGAAAAAAAATATTCATTGTTAAAATGTATTTTGGGAAATTTAGTCTCTATAACAAAAATGATTAATAGTAATGATCATCAAAGTAATCCTAAAGAACGCTTATAATTCTTACTGGCGTTCAAGTTCTGGTCAGAACTCATTCTAAATGAACACATTTTGTCTTCGTATTTGTCTAGGAGGCAGCTAAGTTCAACACCCAGAAAAAAAAAACCAGAGAAAAAAAAAAACCTACTCCTTACTGACTTTGCAAAGCAAAACTTTTCATTAGGTTTGTAGTTTTAATCGGAATTAGATTTAATCGCTAATTCTTCTGAATCCCACCACCTGCTGCACTACGCACATCACTGGGCTGAGGTCCAATACAGTTCACAGTAGAATGGTTTTTACTGGGTGGATTAATCAGTGCGCACTGAAGAATGACTGATGGTCTTGCCAGAATCGGAAACACGCAAGTATCTATAAACAAAGCAAAGCTGTCATATGACAGATAAACATATCAAGGTTAAATAAACACGTGAATATGTTTTACACGCGATGCGAGAACATAACACCACAGCTCTCAGATGAAAAGTTCGCCAACGGCTAGCTGACTTTTTTGTCAAGGCTGCAAGCATGATGTGCTATATGATCTTCTACTTGTTCGTTTATGCACTTAGCTAGCTAACTAGCTTGCTGTACATTATTACATTACTTTAGCTACCACGTTTTAGCCTTGTCAATTAGGTTTCTGGGCCAAAACGTGTGACTGAACAGCACCAGGGCTGGGCAATATGGCAAAAATATGAGATGAAATATTTATCACGATGTGTATCACGGTATATCATTTAGTTAACAAACTGCCAGCAGAGAAGAAGTTCTGCATTAAGACATTTAAAACTGTAAAAAATTAAGAAGTGTTAGACTGAGTTTGATGACACTTATACATTAATGTCTACCAAAACTAAATTCTAGTAAAAAAAAAAACATTCACGATACTGATGATATCTCAGATAATTTTCACGTTATCGATATTATATCATCTTATCGTCTTGACTATCTATAACGTTCCTTTATCCGTTCTTCCTTACCTGGATGACTCTCCCATCTGCAGTCCCAAGGGTAGCCACTGTGTGTTCCTGCACGGGCACGACGGCGATGGAGGTGAGAAGAACGTTCCTGAAGCGGCCGTTAAACCAGTCTTTGCGTGGATTGGTTCCTTTAACCTCCAACCTGTAGCCTTTGTCATGCTTCCCACAGCCAAAGGAATCGCCAAATGAGCTCTGCAAAATAACAAAAAAAAAAAAAAAAAGATCCCGAAACTCTAAATGCCAAGCATTCCACATGTATAACAAGTATGATCTAATAGAGTTGTATACATGATATAATCAGCAGCACAAGTGTTTTACTGGCAGGGGGGTCTGTTTTCAAGTCCACCGTACCAAATGCATTTAATGGACTGCTTGAGGAAAAACAGAAAACCCTTATTGTATCGCAAAATCTACTGCTCCAGAAAGGGCCCTTGCATAACGGAGCTTAGCCATGTGTCTTCTCCCATGGAGCTCCAATCTTCCCTGCCACATTCGGACGGCTGCGCTCACAGATGGCAGGAGTTCATGAGAAATTGGGAGGAATGTGGAACTCTCCTGCTGCCCGGCTTTCTTTGGCTGTGATCGCCACAACCTGTGGAGTTTGGTGGCTGATCTAGTGTTTCCTACATAGTTTTATGGACACATGCTGTATTCTGGTCTCTAAAGTATTCACTAAGTAGGTTTTCAAAAAAAAAAAGTTGGGAAAAAAAAGTTACACCGTTTTCACGCTTGCATTTCCCCCCCCCCAACCTGAGCCTGTTTGCACCAAGAGAACAACACATTTGTGAAGTATTAAAGCCATATTCGAACTTAGCCCCTCTAGTCTCTTGTCTGGAGTAAAGGTGTGCATCTGGACTGGGATGATGGAAGTCATGGAAGTGGGCAGTTTTTACGTTCTTCATGTGGACGGGTGGTTCAGTAAAATGGGCATGTACTGGGCATAGCAGGTTGCTCATTCATCATCAGTAACTGATTTATTAGGGCTGCTGGGGTTTAAATTAATGATTTGTGTGTTTTTGGGAAATGGAAACAACTAAATAGAAAATATTGCAGGCAGGTGCAAACTTTGTCAAGAAGGTCTACAGAAATGAGTTGGATTAGAAAAACTTTATGAGGGTGCAGGTGGGATTGG